>JTDE01000616.1:65018-85138 GCA_014338405.1 Paragonimus skrjabini miyazakii
AAGTGTCCTCGATCTAATGTAAATAGCAACATCGAACTTATTATTGAACCATGATCTGGTACATTCAGATTCGTCCATTTGATCCCATCTAACATGCTATAAATAGCGCCAGATTTGTAACTAGTTCACCTGGCCTGACAAAGCATCTTTCTTAGGAGTGAAACGTAAATAAGTCGTCTCGCAGTTATAAATTATCAACCGCTCTTCAATACAGTGCAACTACCATCTATCCATTACTCAAGGGTGACCCGTTTACAATCGATCAAAACCGTTTCCGCTTGATTCGCACGAGCTTTTGGGAAAATGTGTGCAGTTTTTGCACCGTCAACGCTTACAGAATCATAAGTACCATTATGCTTAACAATGAAATATTTGTCTTTGCGTTTAAACACCCTACACGGACCATCGTGAGGTGGCTGAAGTGACTTCTTTTGTGCATCAACTCTAATGAACACGAAAGAGCATGTACGCAGGTCTTCTTGTACTTGAGTCTGTCTCGGGATGATGCTCTTCAGGGTGGGCTTTAGCTTGCGCAAGTGCAGTTTCAAATTAGTAGCGTGCGAAATTCCGTCTATCTCACCGGCGGATTTGGAATCCGTGAACGGTTTACCAGGCAGACGGGAGGTGCTGCCATAAACAGGTTTAGCAGGGCTTCAGCCGATGTCTCCCGTAATTGTGCTATGGATGCCATGCAAAATGAGAGGTAGGGTTTATGACCAATTTGATCCGGACATCGTTTCGAGGATGACGGCTTTAAACTGACGGTGGAACGTTTCCATTAAGCCAATGGCCGCTGGGTGGTAGGCGGTTGTTCGGAAGTGTTCACGGCTGAGTAAGTGTTGCAGATCACGAAACAGCGTAGTAGTGACGGGAGCAGGTAAGTCGAACGAGGATATCCAGATTCTCACAGACGTCCTGTACAACCTTTGGTGCCGTTATTGACAACAGTCCTGTCACCGGAGTCTCCTATTAGTAAACCAAAATTGTTACAAGTCGTTTATGTTCTGTTCGAATATAACTATTCGTAAACTGTAAAGGCAATCAATAATCAATTGCGATCTTGTGATCATGTATTGATTTGGCATCAAAGTCATCTTGTCCGTTACACTAGGTTTATTAGTTTAGTAAAGATGGTTCATCACATGTTTAGTTTATTACGAAATCCACCTCAAAACTGGACATTCGGCTCTATGTGACTTAAAATGAAAACCCACAAAAATCTGCGCACTATGAATCCCAATCTTCAAACCTACTGCAAAGGGTTTATAAGATAGACTTGTGCGTATGTCCTTTTGTGTGAACACTAGTGGAACTAATTAGAGAATTAGGTCTGCCCATGTCATTGTTCATCCAGCCTAATGTGGTAATCATTAAACAAATGTAAGATTGCCCAGCAATCCAGCTGGCCCTTCTATATGGTTCGGTTGCCCATAATGTGATGCAATTGTTGTCACAACCTGTTCAGCTGAAGCCAAGTGAGTTTAAACAGCATTTACATATGTAAATGGACGGTTAACATAACATTTTTCCCCAATTATTTCTTTCTATTGTATAATAATGAAGCCTACGTCTCGCGTTTAACTTTAATTTAACTCGGTTAGTCCAAAAGACCGAAGCCCACAAGTTTTAAAAAAGTAGAATCACAATTCAGTCGTAGTTAACATAAAGCTCTATTTGACTGATCGTTCGAGGTCAGAAAAACTTTCAAAATATTTGTAAAACAGTTTTTTACGTTTGGACGTTTATATGTCCGAGTATCGCGGTTGGGAATTAAGCCATAGCTATTTAAGGGGACTAATTGTATGCGTTGTGAGAAGTAGCAAACAGGATGATGTGGTTATAACTTTGTTGATTGTATAAGCATGATCAATGTTTTGACCGTTTTGCACTGGTGATACCATAGAAGTCATATTTTAGAATCATCTCCACACTTGTAAAATCAAAGAGAATAAATTGTATTGGATGCCGATGTATTTGTATTCACAGCAAAATAATATATGCACAGGTGAATATATCATTAAACTTATGTATTCGTACAAAACTAGCCAGTGGCACAAACGTCGTTTGGGACTGGACTCCTGGTAGGTATGTCCTCCCTATGAAACCGGTCAGAATACGCATTCATTTGGTTAAATCGGAGTGTTTTGCACTGTTGTGGCTTATCTCCATCTATACCATCCGACGCATCCCGCCTTACAATCATGTGGTCGATTTCAAATGACCCACCGCGATGTCAAACTCAAACATAGTTTTCCCTTGCTATTCCTTTTCGACTCATTGAAGCATGGTTGAAATAGTTGATAAGCTGTCAGAATTATTACACGATTACCCTGCTTAACTTTCAAGTACGTGAAGGTGTAGCCGATATGAACTGCTGATATGCCGTAGACCCTTCTATTCACACATATGAGAAATGACAACCCGTAATAGACTGAAGTGATTCTTTTCCATTCTCCCAGTTCCACGTGCACAGTTGAACGAACCATCCGGCTGTAAAATGGTTGAATGGCTTCGGTTCCGATTCACCCAAATAGATATGCAAGCGCAGACATCATTTGAAAGACACAGACACACATCCTTTTTTCTCCATAGACAACTATGTCGATTATCTTTTTTAAGAAGAAATTCCACTGCATTGATTTAACGGAAAGTTGAGCAACAGAAGACAACTGACAATCCACAGTTATTCAGTCATGCGCAGAGTTACAGTTGAATTGATTTCAGTAGGTGAACGGTTTTATTTCATGTCGACGTCAGTCGGAAACACTTGAGGCAAACATATGTACTACTTCGTAATCATAACTTATGTACAACAGATACACTCATGAACTCTAAAGTTTTCAGTTTGCCCCTATCAGAGAAATAAAACTTTCAGGAATTCAAGAAGTACTGAGTTTGAAGTAGCCAACTATTCCAAAACGTCTTACTAGGCACGCAGTCGGTGAAGTATAGGTCATTGTGCTGGTTGAATGTATTAGAACAGATAGATATGAGATACTTTCTACGTAAGTACCCAAATTCCAAAAAAACAGAAATTTCAATTTGTATGATTGTGTATGTTTTAGACAATAATATACCACTGTAAAAGAAACGACGAAAAGAACTACCGTCATCATGAATTTACGACTGATTTGGTTTGACCATCCGTTATAATGTGGGGCTCAGATACGCATGGTTTATTCGGAAAAAACCTTAATCCGTATTCCGAAAGGCGCTGATTGAAATATGTATTCCAACTTTGTTACCTTATCATTACACATATGAAAGAAACCCATCGTCACGTGACGATTTAAAACTAAGGATCAAAAAGTCATGAAAGTCACAGAGATGGACAATATACGAAATTAAAGCCTATGGCATTCAGTTTTCATTAGGAAGCCTATTTGTGCTTTTATTAGAGCTCGTCAATAGTGCATAATATCGCCAGTACTGGAACTTGAACCACGGATACGCTGTTCATGAGGCAACCGTGTTTACCACTGCGCCACTGACTTCACGTTAGGCACGGCGATCGGGCAACCTAATCATTACTCACAAGCGAAAGTGGTTGAGCGTTCACATATGATAATTCGGTCGTGCCTAACGTGAGGTCAATGGCACAGTGGTAAACACGGTTGCCTCATGAACAGCGTGTCCGTGGTTTAAGTCCTGGCAGTGGCGATGATATGCACTACTGACGAGCTCTAATGAGAGCGGAACTCGAGTCTAGTGCTTTTTTCGAAAGGGGCCGACTGGAAAGTCTGTGAGAATGCGACAGCTGCGATCAATTGTGGGCAATGTTCAATCTATATGAAATTCAAAATCCCCTACTACTCATCAGTAATTGTGTTTTGTTCACAAGATTTAATAAGGTTCACGCAGAACTTAGGAATTTTGTGAATTCTGAGAAGGGTACACAATCGAAGTTTTCATCGTTTTGCGTAACTGAGTTAGCACGTAGTGCAACAGAAAAATGTTTCCCAGTCTTCTTCTGATATTCCTTGGGTTCCCTTTGGTGACAGCTTCAATTTGTGTTTGTCATGGTAACTAGTAAATATTGTAGTTCTTAATATTGTGAACAACCGGTAAAAAAAAACAGTGATAACCTCTTCTTAGACCTTCTTGCGCCCTTCAGACAATCTTTTATGACCAAGACCTCACCGGTGCTTCTGAACCGAGTGTGGTGGAAAAAATGAACCTGACACCCTTTTGGCAGATACTGTATTGTGTACTATGTATACATGTACGTTTGTGTGCCTGTCCTGACTTATTCTGTTCCTTTGGCGTAGTGATAAGGCTTGTGTGCTGGTTTGATCCGGCGGGCTACGCTGACTAAGCCGTCGGTCTTAACAGGTTCATTCACGTCAGATTGGCCAAAGGTAGAGCAACAATACAAAAGGCAGTTCAGTTCTTTGTGGATGGTGCCAGTGCGCTGTGTTTCCGTTCGCTTTTATGCTTGTTCTTGCCTGGACTGATTTTATGTTACTTGTATGTCTGTACAGCAGTACTGGTCTTATGTGAGCGTGTTCACTTTTTAGGTGTGCAGCTGTCAGACTCGTGCGTAAACATTGCATTTTAGTTGCTGTTGGTGGTTGGTGTTGTTAGGTTTGCATGTGTGTTTATACGTTACCTGCTGTCTTTCAGTACAGGTTTTTGAGCCATAGGCTTTGGTTGTGATACGCACCGATCATAGACTGGTCAGGACTAAATTATTTATCCATGTACGCAAGTCTGTTCATTGTAGATCTTCCGGACAATGGCAGAAGTTGGATATGAAACGACTGGAAAACTGCGAGACGAGGACTGCTTTTCAGTGTGCGGTTGCCGCTCGTCTACACAACGCTCCTGTATCCACTACCCCTGAGGGTATGTGGCAGTTCACCAAGAAACGGATCACGACAGCAGCCACCGAGACGATTGGTGTCAAACGCCAGAACACATCCGGACTGACTCAGTCACAACAACGCAGCTATCTTCTGTTTGGTGCGAAAGAAAAATATGGCGTCTGCCGCTTTCACAATAAAACCGCATAATGATTCGAAAGGAGCAACATTTCGGAGTATTCGAGGTCATCTCCCTGAACACGTCCACCAAATCGAGAACGACGGATGGTGGAAGCAAAGCGAGTGGAGGCAACGCTACGCCGACTGCCGACAACACAAGCAGTTCTACTGTTCGCTTAAGACGATTTTCGGCCAACCTGTTCAAAGCACTGGTTGAAGTAAACACCGGCTTTTCCTACAGTCAGCTAGATGATATCGCAAGAGTCTGGCGCATATACTTTGGTAGCCTACTTAGCCGTTCTGCTATCGTTGATTAGGTGAACATGAACAGCTATCGGAGCACTAGTCTGCTGAGCTGCGCCGGCAAGGTACTTGCAAGAATCCTGCTGAATGAACTTTATGCAGATATTTTTGAGGCCAGTGTTCCCAAGAACCAATGTGAATTCCGGGCGAGTCGCAGTACGATCGATCTGGTGTTTGTTGCTCGACAGATTCTGGAGAAGTGTCGTAAACGCAACCAGCCCATCTGTGCTCTCTTTGTGGACTTCATCAACGCCTTTGATGTCGCTTGTCGTGAGACACTGTGAGTGGTGTTGGGTAGGTTCGAATGTCCAGGTAATTTTTTCAACTTAATCAGTATGCTACATGTGGGCATGAAAGCGTAGGTACAGTCGTGTAGATCGACCTCCGATGGTTTTGGCATTGTCACTTGCGTGAAATAGCGTTTTGTCCTTGCCCCGACTCTATTTATTTTATGACTGTCATGCTAACAGTTTTTCCTCAGGACTCGACGGTGAATAGCGTTCAGGTTGAGTACAGAACAGATGAATGTCTACTGAATATTCGACGTTTAGGTGCCTCAACCGGACTGCATAAATAACCAATGTTTCTGCTCATATATGACAGTATGCTGACTGCACACAGTGAAGACGACATGCAGCGAATGACCATGGCTTTCTCGACCGCGGCGTTCAGGTTTGAACTGGATATCAATAAGTAGGAAATTTCCTTTTTTTAGTCTTCTTAGGGTGGAGGTACTGTTTCCTGCACCTGCGCCTGAACTACGTATAAGTGAAGACGTTGTCGATAGCTGCGCAGATTTTTGCCACTTATGCAGCAACTTGTCGATAAGTTTGTCCGCGGACTGCGAGTTACGAACTCGTATGGCAAAGCCTAGTGCTGCTTTAGGACGTCTGGTTATGGCTATTAAGCTCTTTGCTTACCGCTTGAAGGTACTGTCTGCACTGCTGCAAGTTAGGGAAACGTGGACATTGTATCAACGGAACGTGGTCTACTTGAGCCGTTTCCATCTGAAATATCTGACGCAACTTGGGCATTCGGTGGGCGGAAATGGTTCTAAACACAGGTACTGTGGGGAGCGGAAATGGAAGGGATTGCAGCCATACTGGTGCTCAGTCTGCTTTCTGGGTTAGGTCATATCCGTCGGATGGGCGATGTTCGTATTCCAAAGTAGCTGCTATATGAGAAACTGATATCAGGCGAAATCCCGGTCGTCAAATCTGAAATACCAGGATGCTATTCAGGCAAGTCTTTTGTTCTGTACCGCTGATTTTAGATCTTGGGAAGACCTAGCGTTGTACCGGACGGGCGTCCACAAGCTCAACGGACAAGTGTTGTGTGGCAGAAAACAGAACAGTACGCTATGGAAATATCGGTGTCATAAGTCACGGTGATGTGACTATATAGCGTTGCGATGTGTGCGGCCGCAAATGAATGAACAGAATAAACAAAATGCTTACATTTCGCGATATGTCTTCTGTCGTCATTGGTGGACTATATCATTTATATCCATTTTTCCTGTTCCCGTCGATCGACGACCATCGTCGTTTGACAACTCACCCGTTTCCATTTTCAGAAACATGGGTCTCTGTAACCTCCTATCCGTCCTTTTACTCAGCTTTGTTGGTGTTATGTACTATCAACGTGTTGTTCGTTTCTTCCAGTCCAACCTGGCATTTTGTTTTTTCCGCCATACCTGTAATATTCCAATGGGTCAATCACAAGCCACAGCACACACAATGTTCAACGTTCGTAATCCAGGCACGATAATGTCTACTACACACATAAAAAGCCGCAATTCAACGAGAAACGTGCTTTAACACAACACAGATACCGCAGAAGTTTCGACTCACAACGTGTCCTTGTCCATACATATAAACGGGGTCCTACGGTCCGGAATAGCCCACCAATCAGAAGTGGCCTCACGCTCACTGCCCGCCGACCTCGGGCTCTGGTTAGTCAGCTTTCTCAGCCCGTTGCACGGACGCAGCTAACCTGCGTGTTCGTTCGCTCTCAAACTTACGGTCTAGTCTCTGCGCTTCAAGCACTGCGACACAATTTTGTAGAATATGTTGGCCGTATACCTAGGCGCTTGTAAAAGTATCATAGAACATCATTCAGCTTGGAACCATTTTTCGTAACCCAATTACTAACGCGTTTGTTGCACATCTAGCCAACACCAGCCATCGTACTGGCGTCACCAAAGTATTCCGGGTTGTCTACAGAATTGTCAAAACTCAACCAAAACAGTCCGTTAGGGCATTGTGTCGTACGCCGGATCAAATGCTACCGGACTATGCAACCCTGACCTGTGGTCCCAAAGAAAGTTGTTCAGTCCCTGCAACTTCCGTGAACACAGGTCAACCATATCCAATTTAACCACTATCAAACATTTGATCCCGACCAAGTGACGTGACATCCAGCCAACGTCCGGTCCGGGTCCAACCCGTTATTGTGTAGAATCTTTTAGTAGACTTTATTGTCATTCGTTTAACAGTCACTCCCTGTATTTTATGGATTTTCCCATGACTTGTTTTGATGAAATTTATGTTCGTCACATCTTTTCTCTCTTATTTCTTTTTGTTTTTGTTTGGTTAAGGCTCCTGTGGACAGATTGCAGGAATGAACGCAACATTACTTGGCAAACGCTAACTTGTTCATCTTAGAGTCATCATCATAGCTCGGTTTCGCTTTACTTGTTCACAGGTTCATTAATACCATAACTTGAAGTCTAGTTAAGTCAAATCATCGGACGCGTGAAACCAAGAATAAAGTTTATACTAAGTAATTACATTGCTAGGCCATTACCTTTTCTATCTAATCATTATTTTTGGTCAGACTTCCACACTGATGGAAGTCGTATCTGCTTCGGTTAATATAACAAACGGGCTTCACCGACACATAACTACTTGGTAAACATTAACCGTTTAACCCGATCAAAAAATATCGATGGTTTGTCCAACATAAATAAGACGCCTCAGAGAATATACTCACTCTATGATCAATGGAGTCCTGCAATTACTATAATTATCACTGAGTGAAATTCAGTTCTATTGGTTTAGTAGTTATACAGTTACAAGCGCCAGTTGACCGGTGTGTTCAATATTTGCACTGCTAGCTCACTAGAAATGTGAGGGTGACTCCCGTGACCTTCGTCTCAGGAATCCACGATAGCAGCGAATGTCATAAATGGCCTTTTGGTTGTTCTTTTAGGCAAAATTTTTAGCACTCAATGTCAACGGTCACGTTCACATACATTCCCTATCCCAAAATTAGATGAAAACGCAGAAGTTACCGTTTTGTCCTCGAATCTTCAATTCTGGTATTCACTTTAAGGCTGCGGTACTGTCTCCTATATGCCGAATTGTCGTCTAGGCTAATGAGCATGTACTTTCCTTGAAAAATCCATGCCTAATATAGATATGACTTAACTGAACGAGTTATATATTATCCAAGTAATTAGAATTTTTAAAAATGCTCATCAAGTTACTGGCATTTGATAGGAAATTCGGTTGGTTCAAAAAGAGTATCACTCAGTCGGTTACAGATTTGCATCTAGGCTAACATTTCAGTCATCCTCTTTCGAAGAGAAATATTATAGATTACGGATGAGTAGTCGGGGATTTGGTTAACTTCAAGTTGAACATCACCCACAATTGATCGCAGCTGTCGCATCCCCATAGACATTCCAGTCAGCCCCTTTCAAAAAGAAGCACTAGACTCGAGTTTCGCCCTCATTAGAGCTCGTCAGTAGTGCATATCATCGCCACTGCCGGGACTTGAACCACGGACATTCAGTTCATGAGGCAACCGTGTTTACCACTGTGCCATTGACCTCATGTTAGGCACGACCAAATTATCATATGTGAACGCTCAACCACTTTCGCTTGTGAGTAATGATCAGGTTGCCCGATCGTCTCGAAATGGAGACACAGTAACTGTCATGTTAACTCCAATCGATAACCCCGCGATTAGGACTTCCTAGACAGGTCGAGATCTCCGATCTCATATGGAGTTTTATATACACCGACTCCGAGAAACGATATATCTTTCAAACCGGACTGGATGGAACCAGGTGATCCAAAAGAATGATATTATGAAGGCGAAGTAGTTCGGCTAAAAGACTCACATTGGATAGGTGGATCATGGAACTCGAGTACACGGTCACTCAAGTATGAACCAAGTACCCATGACAGCCAAGTGTTTGTTAGCAAAGACATTGTCAGAGCACTTCAGAACAGTCTGAGTGACTACGTTGTTTTGTGATTCCAACTAAAACCATGAGCTCTTGCAACAACTTTTGTTAACTGCTCTCCGCTAATGCCATTATCGAGGCAGATTTAGACATAGCCTCACTCTAAAATAAAACTGCATTTCACGTGGTTCATATGGCGTTACATCTTCAACGAGTGGTTTTGCTGTTAGTGAATTGGGATAACTGTAAAATGAGTCCAATCGATGACCCGTCGACTAGGACTTCTCTCTAAGTTGAAATCACAGAAATCATTGACTTGTTGAGCGGTGTTTGATTAATCATGAGTAGTAGGGGATTTTGATTTTCATATAGATTGAACATCACCCACAATTGATCGCAGCTGTCGCATTCCCACAGACTTTACTCACATTCAAAAGTGGTTCAGTGTTGACATATGATAATTCGGTCGCGCCTAATGTGAGGTCAATGGCACAGTGGTAAACCTGGTTGCCTCATGAACAGCGTGTCCGTGGTTCAAGTCCCGGCAGTGGCGATGTTATGCACTACTGACGAGCTCTAATGAGAGCGAAACTCGAGTCTGGTGCTTCTTTTTGAAAGGGGCCGACTGGGAAGTCTATGGGGATGCGACAGCTGCGATCAATTGTGGGTTCAACTTGAAAAGAAACATTATACCCTAATTGCCTTCACTAGAGCACGCCAATGATGTTTGTGCTTGTCACGGCTGGAACTAGAACTCGGGTCACGTTTTCATGAGACACCTGTGTTGACCACTGCGCCATTGACTTCACACTGGGCAAGAATGGATCATCACTAGTAGTCACATTCGATTGTGAATAATGTTTAGATTGCTGGATCACCAATATACATTTGCAGGAAACTTTACTTGACGTACTGAATGTGGCATTTTTTCTAATGATGCATTGCAGAATTGAGCTATACATATAAGTGCGAGCAAGTATTTCACTCACAGTTCACACAAATTGACGAAATGTGTATCATACTTTGGTTTTGTGTTCATTTTTTGTTTGCGCATTTCCATTCAACAGGTTTGAGAGTCAAAAAATTTTCTTTGGACGTGGTTATACCGCGTTGTGTAATTCCATAACTGGCAATCCCATAAGTTTGTTCAGCATATCAAGGCTTGTATGTTACCATACTACGTTTTTCAATGAAATCCGATATTATCAGAAGAGTTTGCAGACCAGTCTGTTCGAAATATACTGAATGATTTCAGTAAGTTTCATCAATTTTCTAAAAAATGAGTGTTACGCTATCAGTAACAAAAAGCGTAACCATCAGTTCATCAATACTCCCCATGGGGATAAAATAAGTCAAACTGAACAACGAATTCTGAACCGCTTCGAAATATCCGGATGGACTACAAAACTGGATAACAACGTGCGAGTGAAAAATATCAATTCAATCGAAGGCAAATTCATATAAATTTTATAATATAATCATTTGTTGCAGTGTGGGAAATGAGCGAACACCTCCGCAATTCATAGACAAACACAGGGATGCAGATGGTAATGCAGTGATCGCGAGACTGTTCCGAAATGCCCGTTGGTTTGAAACGAACATGCCATTATATTTGCGAAGAATTGCTCATCACACCTATAGTGGTATTCTTGGTTGACAAAATAATCAATGTTTAGGATGTCTGCATTTCGCTGCATCCTTAAATTTGTTCGGAAACGATAATGCCACTAAGCCGAGTGTATGCTTATTGCTGTTGTCACTGATCTGTGTTTTGCTGATGCTTACATGTTTCACAGTCGAGGCGATCATTTTTGTGCAGAATAGAATCGACGTTGCACAAGAAACGTTGTATATTAACTGAAGAACTACGCTTGTGGATAACTAGTTTTAAAAAAGCTTGTCAGTTTTAGATTTTAACGTTGACGTGGTCGGCCCAACAGGAGACAGGGAAAATGGAGCTAAATTTACACTGGGTGTAGTCAGTAGCATTTCCATTTAATTGTACACCTTACAGCGGCCCTTAAATACCACAGGTATTTGATCCATGTGTCTCACACGTGTTCCTCTTTGCGGCGCAGGTGCAATGATGAGCAAGAATGCACTGAATGATGAGATATTGAAGGTGGATTGATGTTATATGGAATCAAGGCATCTGGATCGAAGAATTTTAATCAGTTTTTTATTGTACAACTGAAAAACAATTTCGTGTATTCGGAACTAGCTCTCAGATATCTATGATGCAGTTGAAATACATTAGTCATTGTATGGGATAGGCTGAGTTGTGCACGCAGGGTGTCATTACCAGATCAGTTTGATTGAGACCTTAGAGCACTCTCAATTATCAAACGTTTGCAAATCTTAGCCGCTAATGAGTATGCTATATCAATTTGCCTGTTTGGAATGTCAATTGTGTTTGTTTGGATTATCAATAAATGGAATATAGATCACTCTAAGCCATGCTGTTTAAACAACTGTGAGTGCACAGAATTTGATAATTTGTTGTGGAAACTTAACACGAAACAGGATTTACTGGGTGGACAACAGTGACACCGCACAGGAAAGGTTTACGACACCCTGTCACCTACACCATCCCAAACAACCTACACGCATGTAGATTAATACACACATGCTGGCATACTGTCACAAAACACACAATAATTATCTACCCTTGTCTGAACCTGGGATCGCCAAGTGGTGACCTCAGATGAACCGTGAACCCTTACATCTTATTGGTAGCCTATATACACACCGCCTGTTAAACACACAGACATGTGCTAGTTGATAACTACCTCATTTCCAGCTTGTATATTGTGAATTTTCTGATTTAAATCGCTTGATAAAGGCTCTCCGAGAGGGTCAAAACGTTGCGAAACCGATAACTCTTTTGGTTTTAACTCGTTGTGGCTTAACCAAGAATTTACTTAATTAACACAAAACCGTTAATTCAATTAACGCAAGGGCGCAACAGACTACCAGCTACATAGATGGAATACGACAAAAGCGAGCTAACCTTGAGCAAGTTTGGGGGAGTTTATATTAATGAACAATGAAATTGACATTCCATGAATACACTCTTTTCTGAACGTCGTTTCTGTTGAATCTCTCTACAGCTACTATAAAACATCAATTGTTTTCTTGTTCTCTCAATCCAGAGTCCCAGGGTTCGGTTAAACTTCAATTAAGCCTTTGTCTGAACCTGCAAAACACGACAGTAAGACAGTCGGAGCGTAACCAATCTACTGCATGTTAGTGATTGTTTATATTCATTACCCTTTGGTCAGAAAGGCAAGGTTGCCTCAAAATATGATCTTCCTACATCACATGATGGTTGCGCAATCCTCGCAGTAGACTGGAAACTGCAGTCACTCAACAGTACGCTTCCTCTGTGTGGTTTATATTACATTAGAAAGGTAAGATAAACCGCTTGATGAACAACCTCAAACCGGTGAATCCGTCGCCGGAAACCCCGCATCATCGATTGCTAAATACTGCATGACAATGGATTACAATGTTGACCCAATTAGCTCATTCAAAACTCGAAGCTACTGGCCTTCAGCGAAGCAATGTTGATCAGATCTCACTGGCCGGCGCTATGTCCTCAAGAGTGATTGACGCGGCCCACAGGGTTACCGTGGTGATGACATAATACTTGGTGTGAATGTATGTCTGTCCACACCTTGTCTATCTCTGATTGTCCGCAATATACACTCTGCATTTCTTACGTTTGTGACTTATGGGAGCAGATAAAATGTTAGCGTATCGCAACCTGTCTTTGTGTCACGTCGATGAAATCGCTCCTGATTCCTTCACTTAAGGCAGTCAAATAATATTAAAACGTTTCACTAACTTTACACAGGAAACATTTTCGCCCACTGAATCGACTTTTCTTGTTGGAGGAAGCGCTGTATTGATCTAAACCTACTGGATATCTTTTATTCCCTATCAAAGTGCAATGTAGGATATTGTTATTGGTTTTTATATCATTCAGGTTCTCTATCGTGCCTAGAAGTTAATCTGATAGAAGAGGTGCACTTGTGACTAAGTAGTTAATATCAGCGTCACTGGAATTTGAGAGTGAGGGTTAGCCAACCTTCCATGGTAGTGGTTTAGCAGTCCGATAGCGACGTTATATGATACACCTTTTATTTAAACCATTCCCGTCACTACTGATTAAGTGGAGGCAATCGGTGATACAGTTGAGTGTGGAATATTTATCACAACTCCGAAAATGATGAACGACTTGGTACAAAGGAAAACTTACCAAAAGAATATTGAAATTACTCTACAGTTGCAATGTACTTATTCATAATCGTTGCGCTAATACATTCATGGATATACATGCACAAAATAAATCATTCCAATAACATGAACTGGGTGGTTTCTGGTGGTCAGTCTGCACACATGTTACACGCACGTCTTACCAAGTGATGAACAATAGAAACGGTCAGGATGAATTGAGTACCGGCTTTCAGATTGGGACCTGAAGTGAAAAAGATCACACCCGTCGCTTGCGGTGGCCGTTTGCACCTTCACGTAAATGAAGTCGTTTTTCGATATTGATCATCACAGTGATCTATACAGAATGTCATCCATTCTTTGGCTGATCGATTTCAGTTGTATATTATATTTCTGTCAGTTCTGCTCCTGACTGGATAGAAGACTCCCGATGCTATGTACAGTCGAACAGAGATGGTTTAAAACAATAATTGCGAATTTTCTCAGGGAGTTGCCGTATTTTATTTTATAATGACAAAACCTTGTGGAAGGAAGACTTTATCGGCCGTCCACGTATAAATTGACCCGACTTGTTAAATTCTGAAATAGTCGGTTTACTTCATATATTTGAACATGAAATTAAGAAAACGGACATTGATAGATCATAGCATTTCGTACTACCCCTTCAGTACCAAATAGCAATAATCAGGAATACATATATGTACACACAAACACTATTGGAGTAAGGACTAAATAAATTAGACAGTCAATAGGATGGAGAACAACAACATAAAACTACTAGGTCCATGGGAGTCTAGAGCTAACATATATTTGTCTTTGAGCGCAATACTGGCTTCAGACGGCTAGTCACGACCGCTTCAGTGAAACGGAAGAAACGCGGATTCGCATGACCTATTATAATCTTGAATGTTGATTGGAAAATAATTTGATGATCGGTGACCAATACGTGTCTGATGATAAAACGAGCCGAAAGTTCGCGTGATCCCGGGACGAAAAAGGTTGACTGTGCGTTTACGTTCTGAACCCTTTTCGGCCGATGTTCCTTCACGCTAGAGTTCAGGCACCTATGGGTTCTGTCAATGTAACCTCCTGCTCTTCTCCTCTCTCTGGAATATATTGACAGATCTATGACTATAAATTTATACTTTCTACAATTAAGGACTTTTGGCCGTCGTTCTGATACACCACATTGACTGCTTTAGAAAGTACTGGCTTCTAGATAAAGCACAAAACTGCTCATAAGCTCGATTGATGCAGCCGTAAATAGCGCACGGATTGTATTTGCAAAAGGCATCACACATTAACCTGTTCGCAATTTTTGTGAGTGCTAATCACGAATCAAACAGTGTACCGGAAAGACTCATCAGGTTTCTCTTCTCCGTTCCATTTATTCTGTTATGGAGAATAAGACTTCACATAACTACTTCAACCATTATCGTTCATCCATTTTTCAAACGAACCAAAAAATGGACAACATTATGAAAATGCTCTGTTGTCAAAATTTGTGTTTGCCTGGAAACCGACCTATTGACCGCTTGATAGCAGTCGGACATAGTTGAGCAAGTCCACTGAATCTGTCAACTGTTAATTCAACCGAATGGGATCTAAGAGGAAATCATGCACTATGCTGATTCGTGTAAAAACATAATGTATAGGTTTCCCACATACAATTTGTTCCTCGATAATCGAAGCGTAGGAATATTGTGCTTACTGTTTGTTTGCCTTAAAACTCACTTGATTTTGTTGCTGCCTGAGTGAATCTCGTGGGCAAAAGGTTAAGCAACAAACACACTATGTATAAGAAATCTCTGACTCCCGGAAGGACTCAGTGTACCATTTGTTTTACAATTGGAGCTCTGATTTGATCGACTAATTTTGCATCTGTCCTAATCACGTGGGTATGCATGCAGGGCCCTATACACAAACCTCTGCACACGTCCAGTGTGCCTAGGTGTGGCGACCTTGGGCAACATGCTGATAGATTTGTACGGGAGGGTGTTTACTGAATTCCCAAGTGTGGTTCGATTTGTGGGCTTGTGTTCGTGTGGCCATGTGTGCAATGCGTTTCACTAAACGGGACGGATACAGTTTGCGCCAGGCGAGGTTGATCGATCGATTCCGGGACGACCAATCACAAATATGTGTTGGTAGTTCGACCAGAAGCCATTCGTACCACAAACGGGTTGGTAGTACAAGACCGGACATTTGTTCAACTCGCGGTCTTCCAGAGTGCTTTCGATTGCGAGGTTGTGTCATTTGACAGTTTCGCACAGGTTTTTGTGTAATCTCTGTGTAACACAAACCTAGTGAATAGGCCCGACCAGGGTGGTTCAACAAATCTGTGTTCACAGTGCTTCGGAAGTAAATGAACTATTTTGATTCGGATATCACGCAAAGAAAGTCACATACCTAGCTGAGCTTTTTGTGTGCACCCGTTTTCAGTTCAACACTCATTTAGATGACATACGTGGAGAAAAGTCTTCTACTCAGGAACGGTCCACCCTGGGGCTTTCGACTATATGAAGACTTCATGGAAGGTTTAATTGTATCCAAAGTAAGTAATTTCCCGTGATAACTACTATGTTTGCCGATATTTTCGCTGAAAACATACAAAATCAATAAGCCAGAAGGAGCCTGAGAGTTATTAGATTGACTCAAATAAATCACACAATGATGATTTAATTATCCAGGAACGTGTTTGTGTGCAACTCACGTGTGCGCTTCGTGGCGTTATTTGGATTACTTCTTGAATGGTAACTGCTCAGCAATGAGTGAATGTGATTAGATTTGCAACCACTTCGATTGTTATGAACGACTGATTATCAGGAAAAAGGCGCATAACCTTATACAAACAGTGGTTGAATGCGCCGTGATGACAGTGGCCAGACAGTCGAGAAAACTACTTCGATCAATTTATTTTGATTATTCTAAAACTGAATGTATTTCGCACAAACTTATTTAGCACGCACGATGTAAAGGAGTATACCTGACGAAATGAAAATTGACAGCACTGAAAAGGGCAAAATACTCTTTATATTGTAACATGCAAGCCGGCCGGCCGTTACTCCTGCGGACCAAGTTTTGGGCCACGTGGAGACACCAGAGAACAGTGTTCTTCCGAAGTAAGGGTTCCAACAACAGCCCTGTAAAAAGAAACAACAAGAAACAAGCATGTTCCAAAGGTTCAGTAAGCCATGCATATGATTTGCACAAACTAAAACGAGAGCGGCATCGACAACACAGCAGCACGCCCCGTTACGCAATTCAGATTCAACCTGTGCGCGCTTGCTGGTTTTGACCGCACGTTACAATATCAAAAACCAACTCATATGAATTTATTTGTTAGCATTGTTTAATACGTCTAATTGTATCTATCTTTTACATTCCCATTTAAAAGGGACAGACATTTCTCGGCACTTTACTGAACGGTTGAACGGTTGAAAACTTTGCCTTTCGGGCTACTAACATGAAAAAATCATTGTAGCTGTTAACTTAAGTGGCGATGTGACTAGGCTGGTTTATAGAACCAGTATTTTGTCCAACTTGGAGACCAACTTAAAAGTCAGATAATTGATTGATACAACTTGAAAGTCACTTATACTTGCTGTTGGCTTTCATATTCTGATAAACATTTTAGTTAGATGCTTCATAAAATGAGTTTCACTCTTGTTGAACCTCAGCAGTAGTGTGCATCTTTGCCATGAACGTAGACTGAACTATGAGCCACATTCCTGTGACACAACCATGTTAACAGCCGCGTCAGTGTAAACATATTGGACGCGAAAGAACCATCGCACGAAACCGTTCATTCCTATTTATCTGAGGACTTCGAACATCGAGTAGAAATGACAGAAGCCTTCTAATCCTTCACAGGATTAGCAACGGATATTCAACTCACACGGCTGCTTCGACCATGATCCATTATTAGCAGCTTCATCAAATCACCAACTAAGTAATTTTGGTCTTCACACTGCTGCGAATACTTCTGTCATGTGATATATACGTGTGTGCTTGTTTTGCACATCCACCTCACACATCTGGAACAAGATTAATGGAATGGTTAACAATGTACTAGGCATCTCATGAGATACAATGAAATGTATCAAGTAGTTAGCCTTTCCGGTCTTAGGTGCATTTTGAGAGGCTCTAAAACGATTATCTTAGGTGTTTAAACGATCACCGTTTGGTGGGCTGTTAAATGTTAAACAACAGGAAATAATACCGGACATAACCAGTGAGTCTCAGAATGACAGATATGACGAACGATTGCTCTCAGTAATTCTTTCTTGGTCCAATATTGTTGCAGAGTTTATGAAATGTGCATTTATAAGGCAATACGCGGAACCAGTGGGCTTGACTGAGCACGATGTGCAAAACGTAGACCGATCTGCAACGACTCAGCCTTACGTATGCCAGGGCTATGATTTTGAGATATATGCTCAATCAATCCCTTAGTTCCACTCATTGCCTCCTATAAATTCACATTCAATAACCCCTGTAGCTACATCACCTAGATGGGGAGTTACCGAAAACGCTTGATTGTCACATCTGTTGTTCCACGAAATAAAGCAAAAATAATTCTAGCTCAAATCGTAGGTCGATACGGTAATGCATATGAAGAGGAATACATGGGATGCTATTAGAGCGTAGTTATCTCAGCCCCGTCAACTATAAACCATAGTAGATACATTCGAACAAACAGTCATAACCGATAACCCATCACAGATAGCTGGGCATCTTGCACTGTGAGAGGCCTCTCCCTGACATATCATTAGTTTGCTGGCTAAACAAAACAAAAGTGCTATTCCGTTCCCGCATAAGTTCGTGTCAACTCACTGGTCCAAATTAGCTTGTCATTAAAGGTAGCATGAAGATCTTAAGAAATGTGTTCTCGCATCTGTAAGTTCATTAATGCTGATGGGTTCCTACAGTCCCGTAGTCAAAGGCATATTTTCAAACTCGAGACATGACTGAAACCAAATTTATGCAGATTTAATAAAGCGATTAACACCTTGTCCAGGTTGTTTGTAGTAACAGGGAACAGTACCTTGGAGTATAAAAGGTCATGGTAAGGGTAAGGCTGCGATTATAAACGAAGATCAGTGATGACCACCAGACAAATGTAAGATTGAGAATCGTGCAAATGTCAAAATGACGGGAACGCAAATTAAATTCAAATGAACCGGACGATGGCCAGTGGGCTGCGCCGCAGGTTACAGATACATGAATGAACTGATCATGGACCATCATACAGGATATGGGGGTTGTAAGTTAGTGAATGAAGAGAATGAACAACCATCCCGGTCGAGTAGAACGAAAGAACACAGTTTCAAAACGTCTAGTTTTTGTTTCAGGTCGAACACCACCCATACCTGACAGCAGCCTTAACATTCAGAAAAACCTCTTGGCTGATCCACGTCAAATGGAAGCACTGAGTTAACACTCATTAGAGCTTATCAGTAGTGTTTATCGAAAACCAAACGGGTATTTACACTCCGATTCTGATGCTTATGAGATGAATGTGTTACCCACCAAACTACTCACCTTAAAATAGGCCCGACTAAAAAAGCATATCCGAAAGATGAACCACAACTTTGTGTTAATGGTGTTCAGCTTGCCCATTCACTGTGAAAGGCGAACAGATAGGAATACCCAGTTCAATCCAATGAATTAACTCCCGATCAGGACTTCTCAGGTAGGTTGAGCTTACAGTTTTCATTGAATCCACCCAGAATGCTTCAAATCAGTCCAGTTTGTGTTCTAAATGATTTTGGTAGTTATGAATAAGATAGAATAAATTTTGTACAATCACACTTTGAAGTGCTCATTCATTGTAAATATGAACCTGTCATCCTATTGTTAGGCCTTCGTTTGTGCACCTGTTGACGTTTCACTTAAAAATGCGAGAGGATTAATTGACAACTGAAATTGAATAGCACTGTTAACCTCTCCTATTAAAAACCTAGAACATATCATTGTAAAGTTTTTTTATTAAAGTAGATTTTTAATGTTAGCCTCATCGGTACAGGATTGTACGTTATGTTAACTAGTTTGCTGTCAATTTTTTGCGTGGTTCATGAAAGTGTTTTAATTCCACTCATTTGACGCTGGCAGCTAAACTGAATAATATTTGTGGTTGTTCGCTCTTAACAAGCTAACTTACTGTCTTGTATGGAAGTTCTTCCTTACGCACCTCTCATGCGTGTAAGTGAAACATGTTTCGAAGTGGGTCAACGGAAAAGCTCCTCTAAGTGTGGTGGTCTGTACAAGTACCAGTGAGATTTGGCTTACCTAAGATATCTGTAAACGATGGGCAAGGTCAACTCAAGGGTGTCGGCAGTAGTTGTCTCTACTGAATTATATACTGATTTCTGTGATTTCAACTTGGAGAGAAGTCCTAGTCGAGG
>JTDE01000616.1:113924-164769 GCA_014338405.1 Paragonimus skrjabini miyazakii
TTTGAAAAAAAACGCCACGTGCAGCTATGAAGAGACATTGAAAACAACTGGAATGACAGCACAGGCGTGCATCAAACGGTTCAAGAGTAACTCAAGGCTCTTGATAGTGAAAAGCAAAAATATGTAACAACAGAAGGGCACCAAATACTCTACAGAATTGTATCAGGTAGTCCGTCCGGTTCCAAGCGTTCAGGAAACTTTTCAGTTTTTGAAAAAAAACGCCACGTGCAGCTATGAAGAGAGCTCTGTTTGCTTGTTTTACGTATATTCCTGTCCATGACAAAGAAGCTCATATGAAAGTTGTGGGGAAATTTGCATACACACTAGTAGTTAATTGGTAATTGTGACCAAAATATCTTAAGAAAGCTACCCCATCCTAGGCGTTCATTTTATGCATGTAAACTACCGGAACTTACAGGACGACAGCGTCCATAAGGCTGACTTAAATATTTTCCCCGTTATTAGTGTAGACATTGTATACGCTAATGATATATATATTATATTATATTATAATATATATGATATAAATATATAATATATATATTGTATGTATATGGTATGTATATTGTATAGAAAACTTCAAAAACTATTTCGGACTTAATATAAAGCAATGAATGCTGTTGTCTTATCTCGAGAGACTGAAGTAAATTTTCCAAATAGATTTTAACAATAGCCAAACAGATTAATAATTTAGTGGGATTGATGTGGCACAAAAATATGAGAAATCCATAGCGAGCGATAGCAACAAGTTTTAATAGGAATTTTAACAAACTTCTACTGATAAAGGTGATTAATATGTCGGCTATCAGCGTGTTCTTCACCTTATGTAAAGAAATTCCCCATCTTGTACAGCGACATACAAAACCGAATAATTCACGATCAAGTTCACTTACTACACAGCTTCATTTACATACAGCTACACTATTTATAGATAGAGGTAAAGGAATTTGTACCGTAGTACCCCGTTGTAGACGCAAACAAAATATGAATCTCATTTCGCGACTTCCACATTTCTTCATGTTGCAATGAATCTTGCAGGAATTTGTGTAGAATCTGTTGTAGCTAGATCAGAACGAATTGTGTATATAATCCAAACCACATCTGACTAACTGCCCATCCGACGGCGCGCTGCACCAATCATGAGGTCCGTCAGAGATGGCGATCAAGTAGTGCGATTCTAGCTCATACAACCAGTTTTGTGCTTGTGATCACTCAGTTTTGTTCCTCTGCTGGAATATACAAATAATGAACTTTTGCCCTATGAAATACAGCTGAATTCTAGTTTTAAGATATACCATATAACTTATCAAAAACAAAATGTCAAAGCTGATAAAGATATGAATTCCGATGAAGTGTCATCTTTACTACTTTGTACTGAAAAAAAAGAAACAGTCCCAGTGATTTCCTTACTACAATATCGCATACTCTACTTGTCAAAAATTCGTTTCAATGGAGAATGTTATTTTACCGAGATAAATGACACTACCTTAAAGCAACTCTATCGACAAGCAGAAACTGCTGAGCGCCTGTCACGTTGCATCACCGATGTCAAATTCAAGCTACAATTGACAGAAGACCATGAGCTACATTCATCCATATGGTTTTCGATAAATGATTTGTTAAATCCAGTGCATCAAGCAAACAGTTACTGAACACCATATCCAAGTTTAATAGCTTAAACTTGGGCCTGTCTTACTTGGTATGATGGTCTACGTATGAACAGCGTAATATTTCGTGAGAACTTTTTAACGGAATTTTGATTATTTATGAGTCCCCTGAGTTAAGGATAACTTTTTTATCTGTATATGTTCATGCTATAATCAATTATGATGGGATCGACAGGGACGCACACAATCTTAATTATACTCTACATTCAGGACATAACCTATATACAAAATTCATCCATGTTAGCTTCCAAAATGTTGGGCAATAACTTTCTCATATTTTTTACTTAAAAACAAGCTTCTCTTCTGATAAATTAAATCCAACGAAATTTAGAGAAATTAGGTGTGTATCATTATTGAGTCAGAGTGATGATATGCAACTGAGAAAGTCGGGTACATTACCTTCCGAACGTTCTGTGAAAAACGATTGAATCGAGCTTACTTCCGCATTTATAAGCCTTTTGCTTGAGCACCCACCACGAAAGAACTTTAGAAATAGTGCAGAAAATCTGGATGATGGTCTTACAAATTATTAGGACTAGTGAGTTTATACCAAGGTAATGAAACGCATGTCGTTCAGACACGAACTTCAAAGAACACCGTTAGCACATTATGTAGCAGTTATTTCCAGGCGAACGCTACTGATGGGAATCGGGATGGTCAGTGCATTTGGGCGAGTCTGTTAGAACCTGGTTGGGAAGATTGGGTTCGTACCGGGACTATTTTATAAGTAGTCTGAACGTCAGACTTTGTGAACGTATTGGTAGATAGAGACAGGGGTGTTTGGTTGATAGAAACTGAAATACTTCCCAAGAATTGTAGTAGCTTTTTTTCTTTTTATGTTTTTCAGCCAGCTCTTCTCTTAAGAAAGCACTACACTCAAGTTCCGTTTATGTTAGAGCTTATCAGCCAGGATTTGAACTCCGAGCACTTATTATGAGCAACCGAGTTGACCACTACGCCTTTGACTACATATTAGACTGATTCGAATTGTCACGAAACTAGACAACACGTACCATGAGGGTTTGGAAATCAGGCGATAGTTATTTTGCCGATGTCTACCTTGAATTTTTACAAAAGGTTTGTCTTGGTATACTATTTTGAAAACTAACTTGGTGACACTATGTATTGTCATCGCAAGTCCACTATGCCACTTATCTTCATGTTGGGTCAAAAAATCCACGCTCCCCGAAAAAAACGCTGTAAGCCATCGATTAACGTTTTCTTAAGA
Organism: Paragonimus skrjabini miyazakii; assembly: GCA_014338405.1. Classification (NCBI taxonomy): domain Eukaryota; kingdom Metazoa; phylum Platyhelminthes; class Trematoda; order Plagiorchiida; family Troglotrematidae; genus Paragonimus; species Paragonimus skrjabini miyazakii. Next base: position 116,820 of record JTDE01000616.1, read on the forward strand.
TAACTGACGATGTTGATACTGTATGCTGTAACCAGGTGTCCTGATTGCTCCATCAACCCTTCCCATAATGTTTGTGTCTAACTTATTGATATGTACTTAGGACCAAAAAATATCTCCACACATACCGAATGTCACAATTCCTAAAAAGATGTGGATGGGAAACCAGGCCAATAAGTTTCTGTTGAGCTGGACTATCGTGTAGTTTTGCTACTATGTTAACTTCATTAGGCATTGCATCCAGGATTTGATATTTCCGGCTCCTAGTCCATGCCGTTTTCATAACAATGGCTAGTAACTACATGCTCTGTCACTCAACAGCTAGGTGTTGACCTATGAAGACGCATAACTTGGTGTCGGTATCTGCAGTTTGACAAACTAACATTCTCCCAGAAACCGCTGGGATGTGAAGATCGGGGTGATTAAGACGATCATTTTTAAAGGTGGTTAAGGCACAAATAATGGTTATGGTTCATATCTTGTCTCACCCTGTATGATCATCAGTGCTGAGTTGGATCAACAAAGTAAACGACCGAAGAGTTATGACGAGGTTTGAATTGTGTCGAATCAGGCAAACTAGTGATTTCCCCCTATAGTTTATATGATTGCTTCGTTTTCTAACCAGCAGTAACCACCATTGACCACTGAGTCGCTGTTTTTGGTCTGTGATTAGTGTGCTGTAGCCATTCGGTTTCATTTTTAGCGTGTATCATCCTTTTTTTCTATTGCTCATCACTTTCAGTTAGCCCCAGTTATTCAGTATTCTTGGTTGGAAGGAGAGGGCACAGTCGCTGCATTCATATTGCCTAGTGATCTGATTGGCTTAGGCTCTTGGACCGAGCATAGCATATCATGGAATATGAATAAAATGTAAAGCCATATATCACAATATGCCCTAATGCTTGACAAGTATGTCTGGTCAGTATAATGATGTCAACAAGCGGCTGTGTACCAGAGCATTCTGGATAGCAAGACTGCCTCTACTATAGTTGAGGTCATGATAAACTCGTGTGTTAACTAACCGTTGATTTTAATGAGCAAAAATAAAAAGTGACTCAACCACATTGATCATGAGTCAAGAGGATCAATGGAGAGAGCTAACCTAAATACAGCAATAATGAGTACTCCATGGATGGTCACTAGTGTTTCGTTTAAACGAATTAACGTTATGAAAGTGCACCTGCTGTTAATTTAATGATACCAACTAAATTGTTTCAGTCGTTAACGGAAGATCTTTGTTTGCCATTTACTACAGAGCCATAGATAAAACTAGCACTACTAATATAGTACTTAATACAAGTGATCCGACGGGGGTTATTAAGATTGTCATGAGAGACAAGACCTGCTACCATCAAGGAAGATTAAATGCACAATATCATTACATGAACTATTGCAGTTACCTGAGGGAACACTTAAGTTTTTCTGACGGTATTCGCTGCACGTAAAGCCGTTCACTAACGCACCTCTTCAAATCGCATAGAGGTGAGGGTTTAGATAAGTAGTTTTCTCGAATCATGTTGCCCTACGGACAGTCCACTGCGGTAGCAGATTATCTTTACACTCAAGATCTGCCCATAGTAGAACTCACCATTCAGGCCTATGGTCACGATTGATCCGAACCATAGTCATAAAATCCCGGTTGACCACACGTACGTGAAAGACATCTTACATTTAACGGTTCTTGACCAACCCTCTAATTCCCCCTCAAGGTTCGCCAAACCTACCACTATCTGAATTCTATCTCATCGTATGTTTGCGTTTAGCATTAAGATGTCTACAAGCCCGTCGTTTCCTCTACGTTATTCTTATTTTTCACAATCGCTCAATTCTGTTTTGTTTTTAAAAGGTGTCTGTTGAACTGTATTTTTCAAACAACACAGAGACAGGAAAGCACAGGCGAGCTGCGTTTACCATCCGAAAAAAAAAACTCGTGATCTTGATATATCTGTTTACACGCCTTATTCATAAAGATAACCCCGGGGTTACCACACCACTCTATAACGTCGTTATTATCACTTCCAATGCACTGAACTATACAGAACGCAAAATAGGCCTGAATAAATCTGTCACTTGTTGGTCAGTTCTTCATGTCGTGACAAGTCAGTGTTAGTCCAATCTCATATTATTTGTGCTTAGACAGTCTGTTGAAAACTACTAATGCCCTGTTGATGTCCATGTCATCCATTAGGTCGATTGCAATAACCTACATAGTGTATCCATTGATGTTCTTATTGTGGTATCCAGCCGACAAGGTTTCCTCGATCAATGTGTGCACATTAAAGATTGGACCATATTATTCCCGATTCAAGTCCACAGCAACTCCGTGTAGAAAGCTGGTGCTTCCAAATCATTTTCACCTCAAGATGTCCGGATAAAAGATCGCATGTCTCAGTACACGCTTAGACAGAACAGAACAAAATGCCAAGCAGCTCTTAACTCGTATGGATTCGGCATGCTCACCTTACACAACCTGCATGGTCCTCGGTCAGATCTGTAGAACCTATACAGTTAAGCATTAGCCAAGTGACCACTTGTCCAAAGTGAAAAAAATAACCTACAGTTGCAGAAGACGTCTCGATAAACATAGACTCTGTGAAGCTTGAAGAGAATCAATAAACGTTCATCTAAATACATTCCATTCAGTCGTGCACTCGACCTCGAAACCATCAGCACCGCCGCATTTGAAGCAAATGTGCACACAAATATTTTTAGCTCCAATATTTGACTGTGTTCAACGAAGTCTAATTCACTGCTTTCAGGCTATCAGTTAGTATCTCCATAATGGCATAAACGACTATTACTTTGTATGTCTGTTCAGCCTTCTAGATGATATCGCAGCGCATTTGTCTGTCTTCAGTGATCTAATCGAAAGACAATGGCTAGGGTTTCACAAGCATGATTAGCAGAGCTTTGACCGACCTCAATATTGGTGAACGTTGTTTGCGTCAGGCATCTGTGAAGCCATTAGACGGATTTAGGCTATGATAGCTTTCGAGTGAATGAGGGGTGATCAGTGATTAGAGCATTCAATTGCCGGCCGAAGTTGGCATTTTATGCCATGGAACTTGTTTGACTGTTTACACACGAATATGTTCTGCTCTTCAGTTAACTAGATTTCGTTCAGTTCTTTCAGGGTAGTAGGCATCTTAGCTACACCTGAATTGATAAACACAGTGGCACCTGTCGAAAATTTGCTTAACCCTGTTCGTAGGCGGCATACCTAGTTCGATGGAATCTTGTTGTGCGAGGGTTACAAATGCAGATAACAGCTAATTGCAGGTGAGATTCATTAACCACATTAATGACCGATATTCAGAGACAGTTAACTGAATCCTATTTACTAAGCCAGCCATAGAAGCATCCACTCCGTGGGTGTAATCACTCGGCAAATGCTCGTTCATAACACTGCAGCCACTCCCATTGACAGAAATGTGTTTGGCGAATTGAGGTTGTGAGCCACGTTGTGCGGAGTTTGTTTTAGTCTGTATAACGTTACTTTCATTCAGTGACAGTTCAACAGAGTGAAGTTGTTTTTTTGGTTTTTCTGTACCCACAGAGTAATTCAAACTGAGCAGATAGTAGTAACGCATTTGGACAGAGAACTAAGGCAAAATATCACACTTATGTTCCAGCAGTGTGCAGTGACTTACGGCGGCAAACTTCATAACCGCTCAGTTCTTCTAAACTGAGGCCGGCGTATTCTGGTGAACGATCTAAGGCATTCCTTCCGATGTTATCCAGATGAATGATGAAGCTTTACGTCATGCATCCGCTATTTCATTTGGAAATGGGTAACTTACAACTCAAACACAAGTTGTACCAAAATATTCCCCACCTAAAATTCATGAACCACACAGGAAACACGGATATTAAATTTTACTCAACGTCAAGTTAATATGACACGATCACGTGTTCCTAATGCTACCCAGACCACAGTGGTCGAACGTCATGACATGTAGGATGGGTCAAAGTACGGTTATCCTTCAGCGAATTTCTAGCCGGGTGCGGTGGCCCTAATGAGAAGAAGCAATCAATTTTTACAAACCGCGACGTGTTAGAGTGAGTAGAGTTGGTAAGAATGATTGGAAAGGTGTACACAATGCAGATCCTCATTGTACCTTTAGTTGGCACAGCTGTGGAGCATATTTTCTGACTAGCTCTTGATAAAAAGGGTGTGCGTTCATGAACAGAATGTTTTGGGAAGTATGACAATTTCAAACGTCCCCGGGTAGGCCGTCAACCCTAACTAACCACTCATTGAGAAGAAGGCACATGTATGAAGGCAGCGGAGTTGATTAGCTTTGTTTTCTTTCGTAATGTACGTTAGCACTGGCAATTTTACTAACAGTGATGAAGTTTAAGCAGACGCGGGATTTGATCATGACGTTTCACATCATCATCCTTCCTGATGGACATAAGTAGAAAGGCAAGAATTGATTGGGTGGTAAGGCGGTTTAGGTGTGGCGATATAGAGTGGAATCAAATCATCCGGGTAGTTGAACTGTGATCGTGGAAGAAGGCTCGGTATATAGAGGACAGGTGTTGGGGTAACTGCAGTGAGCAATATGATTGATCATTCTCGAAAGGACATTCATAACTATTGGGTTTCATGAAACAAGCTGTCCACGAACTTGCAGATTACTCATATTCTACTTTTTTAGTGCATAATATGCCATCCCTCTTTCGAAACAAGTATTATACCACAGGCAGCACCAGTACACAAGATTAAAAGTTCATTAAGCGCTTGACATTTGTTAATAATGCTGACCATGAATTGTTTAAGCGCCACAAAGTGCCATTGTGTGTAGACTGAATCACCTTGTAAAAGCGTGGACAGCTATCCGTGTTAATCAGACTGAAAGCTCACAGCAATATCAGGAATTCACCACTAACGTCCTCCGTCGTTTTTTCCTATTCGGTATGTAAATGAAGGGGCGAAGACTTTTGGTCTAATAGGTGTATGACGAATTCATCTTACGCTCTCGCAGCCGGAGGATAATTTAAATATTTCACATTCCTTTTGTTTAAGGCAGATTAGTGCCAATTTTTGCGCCAGAAACAGGATAACGAGGTGGTTGTAATTCCTAATGGAATAACTAACCAAGGTTTATACCGCTGATTTACTATGTAGGAAACAATAACAGAACTATCCGTCAGGAGTGACAAAGAAATGAAGATAAGGATGGAAGTAATTGAAACTCGAATGAAGAACACGAAGTTAATCGGAGCATTTTGTTTGGCTGTGTCGTGGTTCAGCAATTAAACTGCTGAGGTCGGGATGGAAGGAGGCATTAACGAACTTACCAAATGAATCGCAACCAGGCTGTTACACATTAATAGTTGTTGATACAGTTTCTGCTGTTTTTCTCTAAACGTGCATTGTTTCCTTGACCAACTGGAATTATTTACTGCCACTCAGAACCTGGTCTTTCTGAGTTTTTCAAGACCGTAACCAAGTGCTGATCATAAGTACTCTTCAGAACCTTGGTGATTGATAATGTATACGGGAATTTGTTGCAAAACCGTGACCGGCCACTCCAAAAATGTGTTCTTGTAAAACAGATAACTCAACAGTACACTTTTGACATACAGCAAGGGTGTCTGACTATAATCCTGGTAATTATGATCACCAAATATGTGCAGACAAAATTTTTGTGTGATCAATATTCACTTTTACCGAAGGTCATAACACTTCAAGCATGTCTTAGCAGGCACACGTGAATATTGATCTGTGAGATAAAATACCACACTCGTAAACTACAGATTTCCTGAAAAGTGCGAACAGAAGATTGGAGGTTGGTACTAATGCCAATGTAAAAAAAATACTTTGGAACAGGAACAATTACGACTGAATAACTTGATGTATTTTGATTTGAACATATTTGCTAAAATAAGGTTATATTTTTTGCACGGTATACAACACGGTAAACGTACCTGGAAGATGGGCGTTTTTCAGGTCCTGTTTCTGGCTGATAGCAGCAGCTGTTGCAGTTGTCACATAGTTCAGCAGTAAAGTAAAAACTGGAGAAGCTGTTGGTAATCTTGAGAGGCACTATCTGCACATCTACTTTCTGGATAAGTTTATGAATATTTGGTGCACAAACATTTTGCATATCTAGAAACTTTATTCAATACGAACTGAGTAAAATTAGACTCTGTTGTAATAAAATGTTCAGATTCTTTGTCTCGAGATTAACTAAAAGGTATTTCTCTAACTTCATGTATTTTGTCACGCGAACTGAAGTTCAAACGCTTAGAGTTTTGACTCATCTCTCGACACACGACTTTAATGAAATTGCCTACAAAACAACATTGGCGCCTTTGATAAAATCTATCCTCAGCTACTGTCCTTCCGTTCTTTTAAGGTAGTCATTTTCTTTGATCAAAATATCATTGATGAAAACAAATCTCTTCCATCTGCCAAGTAAACCTCATATATGATTATCACGACTACTTGAAAAAATGCTCTGATTAATAGCGCCCAGTAATCACCGAGCGATCCCACATTTTGTGAGAGTATTGCTATTATGTTCAATAGACATTTGTGGGCTAGAGCCTCAGATCAACATAAAGTTTTCTAAATCAGTCGATCAGTCTCGTTTACAGGTAAAGTGGTTGTCATGCATGGGATAGGACAAAAATTACATACCTGCCCCAAACAAGTTCATTATAACATTTACAGTTGCAAATGACCATCGGAAACGATTATCTCGATAGCCTGGGCTTACGCCACACGTACTATGTAGGAGGGCGTTCGGTTAGTCTACGCACTATAGTTGGTTAAATTACAGACGTCGTTGAACGTTTTGGCCATTTGCAATGTAAACGAGCTTGACTGCTTACACAAAATTATATCGGCGATGATGTCTACGAGGGTGACAAAACAGCAAGCTAGGTGACTGATGCCACAATGTCTACACTTGACATTGATAAGTTTCTCATTTACTAGTAACAACTAACTGTACGTAGTAGGCGAAGTAATTCATTAACAGTAAACTTCGTGTTCAGTATTCGAATGCATCATCTCCAATTTATGACCCAAATCACTAACCAGTAGACTCCGTGGGAAAGTAGACAAATGGTGCTAGTTTCATCGAATGCCGGTAGAAGACCTTGAACACGCTTTGATTGCGCACCACAGACTCGATAGGTGGAGCGAACTGAGTCTGTGGGGTTGACTGAATGGACCGGTTCTATTAAATTCTTGTTAACCTTCGGTTATCGAGACTTTGTTAAGCCACGAGTTAGTCATAACGTATAGAGCCCCTGTATGCGTTCACTTAAGAACCGTGTGGTGCGGCATTTGCAGTTCGTTCAACAAAAGACAGTGTAGGATACAACATGAACAGGCAACATATCTTTCCGTCGAGGGTGCTAAACTGGAATGGAATTAAAGTGGACGCATGGTTTGACTACAAAAAGTCGTGTTTGGGGCTACACTGAATCTGTTGCAAGCAATTCAAAGGTCGCTTGTAGGCAATCGCAGATGTTATCGCCATTCACCTACTCAACCCCCCACTATGTAGACAAAAGCGTTTTGTCAAAACACTGAATCTTCCAAAGCCTTGTGTCCATGTCCAGACTAACCAGCAGACTCAAATTGTCGTCTTATTCAAATGAAACAATAAAGAATACTTTGAACTGCTCTGCTTGCGAGTAAAATGGGCTAGACCGCTTTCCCAGCTGTGTTCCACACGGAAATCAGCGGCTGCTCTATCTTAAAAAAACTCATGCACGACAGGATAACAATACACTCGAAATGGTTATACAATCGAAGACGTTTTCAAAATCTTATTCAATTTTGCAGATGTAAACAAAATTGCAAACTATAATTATTTGTACAAATGCTTTCCTGTAGATTGAAATCCGAGTGTAAAACTTATAAGACTGCTCGGTACAACGTTCAGGTTGTCCACCAAATCTTTCGACATTGTTATTTTGTTTCTCCATTCACTAACCGTGATCGGCCTAGGGCAAAACTTTATAACTGTGAATCGGTCACATAGAATTCAATAGCTCATCCATACCCCCACGTCAGTGACCGACAACATATCATTATGATTTCAACCGCGTCACGTGTCATGCGTTTGGTAGAATAGGTGAAGGAGGAGATATTGATTTGAAATTGTCACGATAAATTGGGAAGATATCGCCAGATATCGGAAAAGGAAATTGCTTGTTTATACATTCTTGTCAGGCTACACTTCACATTAAATAACCAAACGGTCAAAGGGACGGAGAAATTCATCTAATCGTGACGATCACATTGATAAGCAGTTTGCAATTTGATGGGTGTTGAAATGGTTAACCTTTTACGGGGGTTACGGCAACTAATCACTGAGATACAACAACTATTTGATCCAAAGTTGATGTAATCACTTCGACTTTCTGGAGCCCACACAGTATCGAACAAGTTAATTGGATTGTTCGTTGGAACAGTATTATGCTCAACGATTTAAAGAAGTTTTAGTTTAAAAGCTTTTGTAATTGTTTATTTTAGTGACTTCGTTGATTTCCGTCCACTTTGCTGCTTCACAAAGTCGCCTTACCATGGTTTCACACACGTTATTCAATATTATCATTAGTAACTGTTCGAGTTTGTTCCAATTGTGTATTTATGTTAAACACTAACCTTCGAGTTTTCACGTAGTCTCGCCAGAAATTAACCCTATAAAGTGGCCAAGATACCATAAAACCGAATATGCTATTAGTCGTTTCGAGCATAACAGAGTAGTAATCTTGTAGGCAGAACGGTCAGTCGTCTGGGTAGCAAGTGTGCATGATTATAACATGAGAGTATGATGTTGGTTTGAGCAGGCTATGTACTGATCGGTCAAGCAGAAGTAGTCACGGGACCCAGCACAAGCACAGGTATGGAAATGCTATTTTACACGTTACCCAGAATATCAAAATTGATAAGCTGTGCAAAAGCATACCAAACTGATATATGTGCTCGTTGTCAGTGCCGTCAAAGAGCACACCTCCTCATTGGAACTTGAACCATTTATTTTAATGGAGTGACAATTAGGACACAATCGTAACCACATCAGTTGGTCAAGCTCGTTGGTTTAACACTTAGTAAATGTAGCTCCAGATTTCGCTGGAAGATAGAACTGACGAGGTTTAGTGCACGATCGAAACAAATGCCAACTGACATGAGACATAAAGTGCTATAACAAGCGTTTATTTGCAGTTCGCTGCTTTGTATTCAAGCGGGCCTTATTTGCCAAAACTATTTTGTATGATTGCCAATATATATATATAATTATTTCTACGTTCGGCAGATTGTTCGTTGTGTGCAGAAAATGAAGGAACCTTTGATACTATTAAATCAGACTTCGTAACACTTCTCTTATAATGATCTATTTCTTCGATACGGGCAACCCCGTAAAACTCGCTGTCATCCCAACCAATTAGTAATCGTTTACCTCCCTCTGGAATCCCAGCTAACCAAAGCAGTGAGCACATTTTTTCCTCACAGATTCTATTGATCTACCTACTTTCTGCTTCACCATCCATTACACTGTAAAATATGTTCGATACATAGCTGTCTCCGATTTGTCTGTCAATGTAGGAAACAAATTAATCGAAACACAAACACATCATCGCACATGATGAATCGAGCATCTATACCAAGTGAGCGCATTCGGTATTCATATTACAATTCAGCTACTAATATCGAATTCCCCAAAAGTTAACTACACGCGAAAACGAAATGTACCTGAAGACGTAAGCTGAATACGTCTTTGTTCATTTTGCTGTTCGACGTGGAGTATAAGCAACATGTCAGATAACTTGAATATCAATGGTTAACCAGCTAATCTGGCTAGCATTGTTTATATTATGGACACATGCAACGACACTAAATCGCGCATCATCAATCAGAGATCAGTAAATAGCAACCGTTCAAACTGTTCACCTCTGTGCTGTCTGCTTAAGAAACTGTCAGTTCTATAGTGCAGCCTAATTTGGGTATTTGGGAGTATGGAGGCCAATCATTTCACAGATTTGTTCAACGAATTCCCAACAACAATATTCTGGATGCAGGAGGTAGTATATCTAACGAATGAAAAATATCAGACAATTCAATAATAGACGAAAAACATACGACACAGATAAGTTAGTATGAGGTCTCAAAATTGAACAGATATACCAACGAAGAACATTAAGGTCATGCACAGTTTTCAGTCCTGCATTAATTAATGACTTTACTATATCCGAAACTTGCGAACGTGCAGATTATTGTAGACAGGAAGCTGACAACATGAAAAATTATGGAGATCTCAGTTAATCACTGAGTAAACATTACCTGCCTGAAACGAGGCTTATGAAGTGAGCGAGTAGTGTGACGAATAGTTGTTTGCTGTGCTTGATTTTCAACTAAGAAACCTGTCGTCACAAAACAAGATAATATTATCAATTTGTGTGTTGAACGTCTGCCTTTAAGTACTCCGGTAGAAAAATTGGCTTTACGGCTTGGTGATCACTAACCGTTGACCTTACCCACGTTCGAATTCAGTAGGCTTAACTTAATTATCTACTTGGGATCGACTGACACCAGGTCGAACGTATTTAGTTTCCACCCAAGCAATGTTCGCTAGAGAAAGGACAGTAATCGAATTTTGTTTGATAAGCGACTATTCCAATTGCGTGTCCGTACATTACGATAAAAGTTTTTAATCCAAACAAGTCGATGGTTAGCACAAGAAAAATGATAAATGGATCAAGACTGACAATTCCAAATGACAGACATATAGAGTTTTGTATATACCGACTCCGAGAAACGATACATCTTTCACACCGGACTGGATGGAACCTGGTGATCCAAAAGAATGATACTCTGGAGGCGAAGTAGTTCGACTAGAAGACTCACATTGAATAGGTGTATCATAGAACTCGAGTACACGGCCACCCAAGTACGAACCAAGTACCCTTCAACAGCTAAGTGTTTGCTGGCAAGGACAATGACAGAGCACTTCAGAACTGTCTGGGTGACTACGTTGTTTTGTGATTCCAACTAAAACCATGAGTTCTTGCAACAACTTTTGTTAACTGCTCTCCACTGATGCCATTATCGAGGCAGATTTAGACATAACCTCACTCTAAAATAAAACTGCATTTCACGTGGTTCATATGGCGTTACATCTTCAGCGAGTGGTTTTGCTGTTAGTGAATTGGGATAACTGTAAAGTGAGTCCCAGAAGATTAAACTACTGATACAATTTTTTAGGTACACTTGTGGTAGCCACCGACACATGGAAGACGCTTGAAGAACTCACCCAGTTTAGACAATCCTTCCACTGGGACCGATCGGTCTGAAATAAAACCCGCCACCTCTTTTAACAAATAAAAATGGAATAGAATCAGTCAGATAAATCCGGAGGAAACGATCAAACGGATCACAAAGATACTTTGCTCTACAAGAGTTCATGGAGCCAGACTTTATCCATACTCATTTTATCATTTCGGATGGGGATAAAATGTATACGACCCGATTGTTAAACCTCCGTTTAGCTGGAAATCAAATCCAACCATATGATCTAACAATTTCATAAACATCAATTTAGCATAAAAGTAGAAAACGAAGGTAGTGGAGAAGCATTTGCAAAAATGTGATCGGTTCATTTCGCTCGCTGTAATGGCTGCTTTGATTTAAGCACAATGACTTCAATCGGTGATCTATGGTTCACAGTTTGATATTTATATATGTAGGATTTTGTTGAAACTAAAAGTATATAAGTTGTTCAAGAAGTTTGGCCGCAATGAAGGTATTGCCTTACACCCAGTTAACTTAAAGGTATATAGCCCATCCGGGATTACCAATTTACAATAAATGGAACAGCATGGGCTCAATACGATGCTCCTAATGATTCCACTTGGCAATCTGAAGTGGACTGTGTCCATCCACACTTATTGATTAAGCAACAACTCAGTAAAATTTCAATTCCCATGTCGTGAGCGATATTCATGTAACTGATGGCAGAACAGATAACAGTTTATATTTGTCACGCGAAGGATTGAAGATTTGATCACCAATTCAGACTAGTTCTATCTGATGAGTTCAAACAAATATGAAACCGAGTGTCGGTACTAGGGTAAACACCAGGCCGTAATTAAGTAATTCTTCTCACTGATTTTGTTCGTACCATAAAGGGCTTGGCATTTAGTTGGTACGCTGTGTTTATTGCATACAAGAACACGTGGTAAGTGTTTGTATTTCACACAAGATTTTAATTTTTCTCAACAATGGCACTCGTATTTCTAACACTTTCGCGACGTATTTGTGCTCTACATTCGTCCCCTAGGCGGTAATCAAGTTTGTGTCTTATATTCTAACCATGACTTAAACCTGCTAAACATATCCGCGCAATCTCAAAATCACAACGACTGAAGTCAACGCCCCTTGTAGATTTCGATTTAGATGCTCATTAAGATCGATGGTGAATTCGTCTACTTCAAAAGCAATCGACTCTGAATGATAAACTTCAAGTGTAGTCTTGTTCATTGAAGGGTCAGTGAAGTATGTGGATAGTTAATAACTGTGAGTTGTGCGTGTTTCAGATTCTCAGTTGTAGGCACAATATGCTCATCAGCCGAATAAAGAAAACCCAACCGGTCGTTTTCTATTCATTAGTTTGTCACGTTAGCCACGCAGCATATCTCCAATGATGGTTTAAAATCTCTCAACAGTTAATCATTTTTCACTAAACCTTTTAACATTGGCGTTGAAATACATTGCAGTGTCGCATAACACCAAACTAAACCATTTCTCCTATGCTCAATTCCTTTGGGAAAGAACGGTGCGAGTAGGCCATATAAGTGTTTTAGGATAGCTTTCTCCCTAAATACCCTCTAGGGAATGATCACTAAAAATTGGACGGGAGAAAAACAACAATGAGTTGTTTGAAACTTTGAAATATGATAACCAGTTGATGTGACTTTCGGCCGATATGGTTGTACCAAGCACGTTCACCGAGCATGCATGTTGTTTAACTCAATGCTTATCAAATGCGTTCAGTTATCACTACTAACATGTTTGTTTTCACGTGGTGCACACCGACTGGAATGAGTGATGTCACAATTGGAAACGTAACAGGGCAATAAGATGGAGCTAAGAAACATAAGCCCAACAAACAACGAAGTCGAGAAGTTAGACAAGATTCTGAATGTTCAGGTTTGTAACAGTTCAGGGTGACTCCCATTTGGTATCACAACCGTCCACGCAATTCCCAGCAATTAAGAATTTACGTCTTGTTAGTCATAATTCACCAGTAAATTATACAGTCCAAATCAACGGCCTCACCAGTTATTAGCTGTAATTAAACACAATGAATGGCAAAGTTGTCATTCACGAATAGAGAAAGTAAGCGTCAACAATATTTATTAGTTTAGCCTAAAATAATAGCACAACATTTAACTGACAATCCTTAGGGACGTGACGACACATGTTAGAAATGTAGAACTGAGAAAAAGGTGGATCGTACTGCGTCAGGATTGTAACACTTCCACTGTTTTACAGAAAACTTATTTGATTTCAAATTGTTTGCCGTTTACTTTGTGTGCCGATATTTTGGAAGCTATGTGGAAGTCCGGCTCAGAAAAACAAACTTATTTGTATAGAGTATTTCGTTAATGATTTTCTTGAAATGTATGTTGTGTTAACTGATAGTCTAAATTTCTAGATAACTTGCTCAGCTAAGCGAAACTGTCTCGTTTTCCTCAAGGTGTAGTATTTCCGTCTGTGCACTGATTACCGGCTGGTAACTGAAACTTCTCCTAATGGTCCTTTTATTGCGTTCCCTTGTTTTGCTGTACTGGGATGTTGCCTTGAAATATCTTTCTGTTGTCACACCACTTCTTACATTTCATTCCATGCATTCTGAGCATGTGTTCTAACAATTTTTAAGCGTTCTTCCCGATAACTTCTTCTGCCTTCTGTAGTTTGGCTATATACATGAGAAGCGATGGCAGAGGTTTCTATATTAGCTGAAGTTTGATCTCTAATGTACGTAAACCGACCATCGCAACCTCACTATCAATTGCGAAGTCTTTCAGATTCCACTGTGCACCGAACCGTAGCCGTCCTGACTAACCGTCGTTGTTACAAAGTTTTCTTCTTAAGAAACATTTGGACCATAATGTTATGCTTTCAATGAGGCAATATTATATATTCCTTGAGTCGTAATGGATCAGCCCTTCTGATTTCACTAAACAACAGAACAACAAGAAGTTAAACACTAGTCCATCATCTGTAACATAATCGACACTCCTTAGGCTGCAATGCCTATTGGTGAATAATGAGCTAGCCGGTCTAATTTTTCCGTAAGTTGCTGCCGAAGTAAAGTATGCCGACTTGATAACGTAATCAACTATCAAACCAAAGCGTTAAAACGTTGCGTAATCATGGGTTTCTTAAACTACATTGAAGTGTGAGATGCTTTGCCATTTTGCCACTAATTATTTTTAGTTTTCTCAGTGCTCTTACTCAGTTATTTTTGTAGCGTTTACGAATGTGCAGGCAGGTTTTACTAATCGCTTCCGATTAAGTCACTTCATGAATATAAGAAATCTTGCGTCCGTCTGCATGCATAAATTGAAGCAATTTCAAGCTCCATGTCCGTCCTCAAAGAATAAATTTATGAGGGGCTCCTCTTATACATGAGATTCACTCCAACAATCCATCGTATGCATTCATGATTTACGGTTTAAAATGATTAGCATCATGGCAGAGTACAAGTCGTCGACTCAGTGAACAAATTCATTCACGGTGTTCCCTGCCTTAGTAATTAAACAGTGGTCTATGACGTGCAACAGTGTGTGTATGTAGAACGGCAACCAAACATTGTTTACAGTGGAGCCAGAAAGCATAGATATGAAAGAACCAGCTAGATTAAGTCCGAACTATAAACTGTAAACAGATCGAGTGAGAAATTACCAGTTCAGATAATGTCAATCTAACAGCGATACAACCTAGGATTTGTGAAAGTTAATAGATAGTCTGTAACCGCAGAGGACATTAACAAAATGGAAGTAGAGTGCAAAATATTCTATCAGCGGAGTAACTGGAAGTAAATTAGTAGAGTTATATCGCTGGGTACAGGAAAGTTGTTCTGATACTCTGAGCGAACCGACAAAGTTTGCGTTGAAAACGTGTAGAATCTGTCAGGATTTACGAGTATATCGCAGCATCAGTAAACCTCTTGATTTGGACAGAACAAAATGCAATATTGATGAATTACTCGGATAATACTGATTCTATACATAAATAAGTAACGGTTAGCAAATTACACAACTTACAACCAAGTGAACTCTAAACACGGAATTTAACCGACAGCAGTTATCAGTCAGTAATGCGGTAGCGTAAACAATTTCAGGAGGCTGTATACAATAAACAAACAGGGGAGAGTTCAAACGAGAGGTCGTGGTACTAATTCAGAGTATGTTACGTGTGGCAATGTGGGAAGTATTTGACCAGTATTTAATGTAGTTAACCAGTGGGGATATGTATGAAGGTCCTACATAACGACAGTTTGACCAATCAAGTGTTGGAATAGGAATAATTGGGGCTGACGTTGTGCAAACGGTCGGCCGTGGTCGCGTAACGGGGTGGTAACGCCGCAGGACTGCGTGTAAAGGTTCGTTGGTTCGGTCCTTTCGGCGAATGTTTTGTCATAGCGCTCTCAAATTCACGTGTATGAATCCGAACATAAATTTCATTGACCCTAGTCAAAGTCAACAAAACATAGTTGCAACAACCACGTATACAAGATGTCCTGTTTATGCTGGAAACTGATATTTATGGTGAATACAAATGAAAAACTGAAAAAGATTATCCGACGAAAGAAAAGTTGACATAATTAGAGATGCATAACTGAGTGGTACTTCCCAAGTTCGGACGGAATTAAAAAAAGTTGGAAAAAGGTGTACTTTTCCTCACCATTGTCCAGTTAATGTTAGCAGACATTATCTACTTTGAGTTACTGATAAGTAGTTTGGCAGATTTGATAATTTCGAAGAGATCCATTTACGAAAAATCTGGACTTCGGTTGGATTCGAACCAGCGACAGAAACACCATGCCCAAACGTAGCTCAGCTGGTAGAGCGTTTGCCGCGTTTGGGCATGGTGTTTCTGTCGCTGGTTCGAACTCAGCCGAAGTCCAGATTTTTTGCAAATGGATCTCTTCGAAATTATCTACTTTCACGACCCAAATGTAACGTTGACCTCATTGTACTTTATTTGACCCAGCATGAAACCAAGCCGAATAACAAATCTCACGCTATGCAGCTTCATAAGGCGCACAGCGAGAACTGTGTGATAAACCAAGTAAATTATTGATGTGGAGAACAGTGAAATGCATACGATCGATGATATGGACGTCTGAAGATCAAAGGGAACCCAAAAGGAATTGGTTACCTGACGTGTACTTAATTCAAACTTTGAGTTGCATCAGTAAAAATGTATGTGGGGGATGTAAAAATCGTAAACTAGTCAAACAAGAAAGACATGGTTGGGTTAATTTTGAAAGGTGCCTTCAAAAACCGTTGTTTCTAGTAGTCGAAACGTGAAAAGTAAACAACGTTTAAACTCTGCTACGGACTACTTTACCTCTACTGTACTACACATGTATGTTGCTTGCTCTGGCGGGTCGGCGGTTGGCAGCTGTTGCTTAGAAACCCATCATGTTATAATGTACTTCACGACAAATAATTGTGAGCCGTTCAACCTTGGTACATTCATACGTGAGCTAACGATGTGATATCTGATAGCATATAATCAGATTTGCTATAATTCTGATCACTTCGCATATCCTACAAGTAATAGCTAAGGCCTTGTTCACTGAGTATTTTATGGCGGGCTCTTCTAATGGCTGCGATAAAGCGTAACTGATGCCCAGTAAGCTCCATAACCTCAAGGAATTTAGCTAGACTGTGAAGTCCTGATTGCAAGATTGGTGGCTGGAAAGAAGAGAACAGCAAATGTGTCACTTCTAGAGATGGCTATATAGTTTGAGTAGTTCTCACAAACGATTAGAACTAAAGGTTCATACATCATAAGCTGTCCCCTCCTAAAATGTGGTAGTGGTCACAGTGTTTGTCTTACAATTCTACCGATCGCTGTTCCTCTTAGAGTCGAAGTAGCGAGATATATTAATGGTGTGGTTTCACAAAACCGGAAGTCCAGATCAATGCTTTAAAACAGGGGATGGCTCACAAAATTATCTACGAGCAAAAACTACTGCCAACCGTGAGTGGTCTGCAATTACTCATCGTAAAAATTGTTTGAACAATGTCTTTCATTCCAGGTGTTAACTGTGTAATTACTTCTGACTGCTTTAAGGCTGAGTTGAGAATAGCACATTTGCCTAACCAGTCAATCCATTCGGTTTCCTAAGCTATCCATCTAGCCTAGACAAGATTTGCAATAAGACTGTTAGAAATATAACTGTATTTTCAAAGAAACCACCATTATCCTTTTTGAAATGTTTATTTTTGATGCAGTAGCCCTATCCCATAAAAATTAAGAGTGCATGCAGTCACGCAAACGCACATAACAAATAGACTACACATCATTTGACACAGTCCTATTCGTCAAACCATCAACGTTTGGAAATATATCGACCAGGTAACACCAGATTACGATCAGAATGGAATGCGATCGAACGTGAACTGATTACTGGCCAAAATATCTGGTACTTGAAGATCACCCGGTATTCAGTGTTGACACTGTTGGCGTGCCTCGATTGATTGTCAAGTCTCCAATTGCTGCTTGCAAATTAAAACAGATCCGTCAAATCATAGTTAAGGCTGTATATGCCCAACTGTTTGAAAGCAATATAAAAATTTTACACATGCATCTAACAAGTTCGGAGTATACAAACGGTACAGATAAGACGAGTAAAATCAGTAAATATGGTTATTGTGAGGACAGAGAACTGGATAACTGACTGCAGCATGAACGAAAATAGTGTGCTTCTCTTCTCATGTGTACATGTACACAGATACATGTCTGCTTACAATCTAAACATTTTTCGGAGGAAATACTTTCAGTAGCCCATAAATGCGATAGTATTTGAACGTCTTTCAGGCCTGGCGTTTCCATTCTGATAGTATCTAAGTTTTCCCAGACTTTCGAACAGTTTTTGTCATTCGTATGTACCTACCACGCATACAGGATGCGTTTTCAAATTCGATCCGGATTTTGGCAAGAATATATAGCAAAACTGTTGAGCATCTGGCCACGCGTTGGACTTACAGCGTCAGTGCAAGTATAGTCGGCTCTTAGTGACTTGACAGAACGATAACCACAAACGACTACGGACAGTTATATAGTGAGAAAAACAAAGGAATTTTTTGTCATCCTAATGAGGCTAGCAGTGAAATAAGCCACGTTAACGAAGCTAAACATCACAGAGTGATTGGTCTAAGCATATGAGGGCGTCGTATGCGTTAATGTGTTCAAAACACACGAGTTAGCCTCATATGCCATGTTAGCAGGATCCGTGCGACAAGTTAGCACTGCGACAGTATTGAGCGACTGGTCCACAAAGCAAGTGTGTCGAAATGGAAGTACAATTTATCTGCTCCCTCCGGTTTTGGTAAGCAACAGCAAGTAGCTAATATAGCCAGCTGTACAAATATAGATTTGTTGTTTTCAATTAGTGCTGACAGCAAACGTCGAATGAGTCAGGTTAACAGAACCAGATGTCGATACTTGAAAATTTCCGAAAGCGTTCGGCTGAGTCGGGTTGTCGCAAGAAACCTGCAGCAGTATCAAGACGACAACTAATTAAGTAGCCTTTAAGTTAAAATTTACTCAATGAATCGTCAATTAAAGTCAAATTTGGTCCGTTTCATCATGTTGAAGCATAATTTCTAGCGATCGCTGAAGTTCTTAACGCGAGTGAATGAATGAAAATGCATTATTTCTCGACATTTCCCATGACCTTTTCTTCCTGACTACTCGTATTTCACTCTGACTACTCAGTTATCGGCCGAATTCAGGAATGTTCAGAATTATACACTGTTTATCATTTATGACTGTATGCACGTTCTTCACATGCACAGCGAACATCAGCTGCCTATATTCGGTGCATGTACGTCACGTGAATGTGTCAAGCGCGGAGTGAAGACTTGGAGAGGCGAAAGACCAAGCTGCACGGCCCGAATATTACACACACAGAAGCTACCGTTGGTCCGAAGTTCAGTACACATGAATATTATTAACTGCATAAAATTCCAAGTGCTTGAAAGGAAGTAGTGGTCAACTTAACGATTAGCCAAAAGTTATTCTCTTGGCAAAGATCAATCGAAATGTGCTTTTGTGGTCTAACATTAAGTGTAGAATATCATTTATTCCTATGTTCACCGCAGGCACATTGTTTAACTCGATTTTCTCACACTGGAATGAGCAGAAATAATTGGACTGCAGTAGCCGATGTTGATATTTGTCAGAATGATTCCTTGAGGCGTGCTCGACTCTACCCCAAACTTATCATGTGGAAATGTTTCTAAATTTGCTGAACGTTTCCAACCTTGAATGGAAGAAAGGTCACTACGTAACCATCTGTCTGTCACTGAAAGAGACACGGAGTTTCGTCAGCTGAGTAGAACGTTAGCGAGTACACCGCTTGACGAAAATCACGGCCTTTCTGAAGAACATGTTTAAGTAAATAACATCAATTTGATTAACCGTAGCTAATCTTGCTGAAAATGTCTATTACTCGTACTTACAGTACAACATCCTGCTGATAGTATGATGGGATTGGTATCAAGTTCCACTCTTCCGTCCACACCAGACTCGAAATATGATAATGAAGTGTATCATTCTATTGATCAGCATGCACTTGTTTTGGATAATATATGGTTCATGTATCACGATCTATGCAAAAATGGTGATTTACCCGTTCACAAATGTACGCTGGATTTTGTTTATCAATCGGGATAGTCTATGTAGCTTGGAAATTTTTTCAATTTCAAATGTTCGTTGATTGAAAGCACATTTGATTTTTCAAAATAGTTTATAAAATGGCGGAAAGCACATGTTGGGTATTGTTTGGGATTGGCTGTCAAACGTGGCCACTGGAGATGCAGAACTTGAACCAAGCTCAAATGGTCGACCATTTTTGTTTTTGATTGCTCACACCCATACGGTGGCATCGACATGTAGACAACCGTAGGTTTCAGCAGTGGGTGTTTGGCCATGAGGATTGAACGAGTTCATACACCCATCTGTGAGGGACATACAGCTCACAACTGTCAGCTGTTTGTTCATCATGTCCAACATTTTTCATCAACACACTCTACCCGGTATGCAGGTGACTGGCTCATGGTGTTAGCAAACAACCATTGCTTAGAGACGGCAAGAAAGACGGTGACTATTCTGGTTCAGCAGGAATGTGCTATAGCTAGGCTGTATTGAATTGCTCTGAGTGACTAGTAACTATATGATTACACTTATTGGAATTATTCACTCTCGAACATGAGATCGAATGGCATGTGACAGCATAGCGCTGTACCACCAAAAGCTCATAACTGCAGGTTCCGTAAAAAGGTGGTATTTTCTGGTGATTGACTTCCGAGTCCAAATTAGGCAAAACATCTTTTTGTCTGTATACACCTCGTACTAGAATGATAGGACCATACAGGTGACTTTGCAATAGTATTTTGCAGTGGTCATTTCGTCCTTCAATTTGTCTATGAAAATTACATCTTGTGATATGGAAAATTTGCTCCACAACCCTTTCTCATCTTCAGCGCAGGATGCAAATTTGATCTGTAGAAGAAAGCAAGTATAACTTACAATTCTTTATACCGCTTTGGAAACTTTTGACTTCCTTTTCACAAGTAAATCGGTGTTTTGGATCAGGTTATAACAGAGCATAAGACATCTTTACGTTTCATCACTATGCAACGGTCTACAGCATTTAGGGGTGTTTAGCATTCCAATCATGACTATAAGCCGCTGAATCTAACGCAGTTTGCCGAGTAAGAAGCAAATTCATGTGATTCGGAAAGAATGTAGTGGGATGTTGTCTTTTCAGAGGATTACAATCATTTTCGCGCACGTTATACTAAAACTAACGTTTTCTGCAGTGTCTTAGTGTGAAAATGATTAGTTCAGGACTTTCCGTTAAAGTTATGAGAGAATCATTCTGTCAAGGCTCAGTAACACAAACACGCATGACCGCTTACCATTAGTCGTCCTTGAGGAATGTTTATTCCCTTCATGCAAATTGCTGATTTGGTTATTTATTTGTACAGAACACACTGTAAAATTACTGAGTGCTAGGGAACGATACACGTTACATCAGTCCCCAGAATGAACAGTAGCTTAATTTTGTACATGGTTACAAAATTTGGAAGTTTTCAGAAACCAATTTCCATTTGAATTGAACCTTAAATGGGCATAACGCACTCAAGTCAGTTTGATCATCATTGCACACTTCTCACCCCTGTTGCTGCCCTTTGTCTTTCCACTCAGTCACAACGTGTTGGAGAATCTAGAACTGTCAGTGTGTGCTTCCTACAATAGAACACTGCTTTTGAAGCAACAAAAGATTGGTGACACTTTGGTTTCTTAATAAATCTGGTATTCAATTCTCAACCGTCAACTACTTGCATTATTGCCTTATGAATCACGGTCTGTTTACCCAGTTTTGGGCCGAAAGTTATCGCAATTCCCCCATATCTCTGGTATTCTTCAATCGTGTATTCTGGTTCTGGCTAGTTCTTATCCACACTGGTTCTGGATAACGCTTCTTAACAAATTACTCACACATAGACGCATCAAACCTTGAGCACTCTAAGCGATCTTGTTATCCACCTTACAGAACAGTTGGTCCGAATTATCAAGTTGATCACAGTCCCGTAGCTTCCATCACTTGAAACATCAGTGTGTGTCGACAGGCTTACAGCAACGGAGAATAATTTATACGGAAAACATTTTAATATTTGTTTCCTTAATCGAGTAACTAATAAACATTCACGTGATCTTCTTTCTCTAAAGTATCCACCAATCACCGAAAGTAGCTCGTGTTAATAATTCTTGCATAAAGGCCACAAATCTACCTTTTCACGTCTATTTTTTAAAGTATCTGTCAGTTAGTATCTGTCAGTTAGACTGTTCATTTACCAACGCACACGTACTTCCATGTTTGTTATTTTGTTTGCCGACTGTTCTTCATAGTTTGTTGTCGAAAGATACTGTGCACTTCACACGTTCAACAAAACAGCTATCATGGTGCAACGATGCTGTCTCAAATTAATTCATGTCTTTTGTTCCGTACGCACCAATTTGCATTGTGTGAACGTTTCGCTGCCAAACTGTTATCTGAAACAACTTAGCAGCTTTAATCAGATCCACCTGATAGTATTTCTAATAGTTCACAGCAAATCCATTCTTTTTGAATGGGCTCTTCTTCGATGGTTTCTTACGCAACTTGAATTCGACGCAAACATTCTCCCTGTTTTGATATTGACGACGAAAGTGAGTTGATAGTTTTACTTCTTTTGAAAGTGACAAATACTTGTAGAAATTTGTCATTTGTTTAACTTACTGATTATAAGTCTTGTGACGTAACCTCACTAAGCTGATGGCCTTCCATCTACTTTGAATGAAAAGTAACTTATGTAAACCGTACTACTGACATGACCTCTCCTGAAGTAGACTTTGAACCACCGCTGACCTTCTGTCACTGAGGTTCTTGATAGCACGGTTATGCAACCGAACCTCTGTTTAAAATGTTTATCTTGGTTATAGTTATTCTTAATAATCAGGTCTATGGGTAACAAATCAATTATCTACAGGATAGTGATTCGTACTCAAATTACACGATAATAGTGCGTGCTCAAATTGATCAAGAGGCATTAAATTCAAAAATAACCCGACTGAATTCATGCGTAGATTTGCTATACAAATTTTTGCTTCTTGACTCATGAAAACGGCCTGTTAAAAATGATACGAACAGCGAGGAAAACAGCACTGTCACTATGTAACTGGCCACACTAGTACCGTGCACAAAAACGTAAGTTACAAGTGTTCCCTAGAGCCTTCACTAAGGTCTTGATCATTAAAGCCTTAAGTAAAGTTCGGACAGGAAGACGACAATGGATCACTTGTTATAATTTTCCTTAAACTTAGCGTATGGATAAACAACTCTTGACCTATTAAAATAATGCAATGTAATGCTCAGAGGATGATTTTTGAACTTGTAACGGATTTGTTTTTTGATCGAATGGTTTAATGTAAATAACTTTTTGGTGAATATTTATCAAGGCGTCTAAAAACATGCGCTCACAGCTGCTACAAATACTCTTCTGGACAGCTTTGAGGATCCAAGGTCACCAGCAAAGTACTGAAGTGTTAAATACTTGTACACAGCTTATGTTCAGCTAGCATTAATCTGAACGTAAATGTATCCATACTTATTCGTAGAAAACTTGTCAAGTAAATTGTTAAATTTTCTCTTTGTATTTTACAGAATGGGAAACTTTTCGTTTTTTATAAATGTAGCATATTACGAATACTCTTATTGTTCTCTGGTTGCTTTTCCCTGTTCCTAGTGAATTACCGGGAAACATGAATTATGGTTAAAAGCCATAAGAAACCTTTTTTCTGTACACTTTTATTTCATTGTATTATCAGCGGTAAAAATGTAAAACCAGGGATTACCTTGTGAAACTTTTTCGCTCGATAAGGGAACGATTGTAAAGACTATGTCCCTATGACTGTCACATAAACAATATGAGAAATAACACTGAAATAAACAATATTTCAAAATAACTACTACAGGAGCGTAAATATTAAAGTTTCACGTTTAGTCATCCTTAGTTATCGTTGTCATTATGCGAAATTAACTGCAAAAGTACGTATCATAATGTTATGCACCATGACTTTGAGTTAACTGAAAGAAATATTTAAGGAAAAACTTGCATAAACAGAGTAACCCCGCGAAAAGTAAAGTGGTTCCAGTAGTTAGTATAAATTAACGGTTTTTGTCATGCTACGAAGCGACATCCATCAGAATCATGTTGTTCGTTATGTGACAAGCACTAATCATACTCAGTTTGCTCATTTTCTGACAACAAGTTGCATTGGTTTACAGAGTTTTGCCTGTCTTTCGAAAACGTATCTCATTGTGACTTGTCTTAAAGTAAAACATGGTGATCCCGTCATGTCTTTCCCAAAGCCAATGAAGTAGAAGTTACCATGACGTCGTAATAACTACAAAAACTGAAGTTCAACTTTTAATCTGGGCAAGGGTATGCAGTGTTGATTTCCCTCAGCGACGGTCATAATCAAGATTTGTGCTTCCGGTTTCGGTGGTTCGGCCGACTATTCCATCCCACATCAGTAAACTAAAAAAAAACATTTAAGACTATAATCAACCATTCTAACGACTGTCATCGCGCAACTACGATGATAATGGACAGACGGCTGCAAATTCAACAGTAATATGGTAGTGAAAAATATGGATGACGTGATGTGCGGATAGCACTCTTCTGAGGGATGATGCAATATTGTCTGAGGAGGTAACGGATAGATGATAACATGTTGGTCATAGTCATGCGAATAACTATCAAACGATTAACCTACGGAGAGCTGGCCACAAGATGTGTAGAGTTCACGTAAACAGACGAACGGCATGAGGTATTATGGTCTGATTTTGATCGCCAATATTCTCGACAAAACTATGCACTTATAAAGCGATAAGTGTGTTGAGTGTTTGGGAGGTCATCTTGAGGATACTATCCACCCTTGTACAGTAAACACGCTTTACGCCCCAGCGATACACGCAAATGCTGCCTGGAACCGTGTAAATTTCTGACCGCAGTCTGACATCGTAATTGCAGATGATCGATTGAAATGATTTAATTCAGCTGTGTGCAGTCTTAACATATCACAAAGTCCATCTATTCATGTGCGTGGTGTTCTTTCTGTGTATGTCAAAAGACAAATGAGTGACAGAATGAATTTGATTATCTAGCAACAAAACGTTCTCTCAGTGCGATGTGCTGAATGCGTGCCTTGTCTGCTTTCTCAACATCGGATAATAGTTAATCCCAAACGGGAGGAATGTGTGCGTGAAGTCGTAGGGATTGAAGTAGACATTCTGAACAGCGTGACTTGAGGTTGTTTACAGCTATGACTGCAGATGACGAGCGTACTACTACAAACAGTATTATTGATATTACTCGTTATTTTATAAAACTTAACAAACACGCCCAAGTAGAGCATACTTGAGATTAATCGTGCACTACACTCAACCCCACACACTGCACACACACACAAATCGCAGCAGGCGTTCGTAACATCAGATAAAAACACAAAAGGTTGGCTATTTGAGTATACATATGAGAGATAACAACGTTGTCTAGCAATCGTGCAATTTTCTACTGATACCGAGGGTTGCGAGATGAGTGACAATTTCTCTGGGTTCTTCATGATTGTTGAAATGTTATCCATCAAAGTGGCACCGTAAATGGAGCATACAAACTAGTAGATGAAATCAGGACCTAAGATGTCCCAAATGGGATGTCGACCTGATAGACTATCCCAATGTTCCTTAAGCACTGAGCATATGCTAAATCTGGTTGATTAGTTTGAGGAACGTCTTCTCCAACAGATAATGTTGATTGCTGGAAGACGACGTGAATTCCGAACTATGCCGTATAGCACGCCACCTAACATTTTTAGGAACAGAAAACTTATGTTCATTAGAATGGTTACCCAGTTGGCAACAAATGCTTAACATCCGTATGCTTATCTATGTTCAGGCTCGATGCTGAATGCTAGTGATCGTCCTGTCCATCACTTATGATCAAAACTAGATGAAATATCCTAGGCCACTAGCCAGCTTTTCTTGGATTGAAGTAATTTTTAACAATCGGGCGCAAATCGGACAATACTATGGCAACGGTTACGAAGTTAGGACTTTCAATCAATCTTGATTGGTCTATTAGGTGACAGTCTCATCAAAGGACTGCAAACTATAAAATTCAACAATATCGCATTTTATCATTTGATATATAACCGTCGTATAGCTCAAGGGGCTATCTTCTCACCTGTCTCCTTTTCCACATAAAGATAAATGAGGCAATAACACCAGGAGGAGATGTGTCTTTAAAAACTGCAGATGACAATATTCTACACAATCGTTCTTACTAATTTTTTGCTGTCACTATTGTAGGACGGTTTTCTTCTCTGTTGCGAATGAGTGGAGAGTTGGTCGTAACCTTTTCATGAAAATCTCGACCAGTGTGAGTGTTTTGTTGCTTTCTGCCAATGATGTTCGTCATTTGCAAATCGTGGGACACTAGGCGAAGTTATATATTCAGTATGTCCATTCACAACCTGCTCTCATTTAACTACTCTAATGAAACCTTTAGACACACTATACACTGATTGCCGAATAGTAGTGATGATTTCAACTACTGCTGAACGATAAAAGGTTTTAACAAGCGGCTAAGGATAGGTGTATAGTAATTCACTCGCACCTAGTAAGAAGTCAATGGAGAGGCCATCAACACGGTTGCTTTATGTAAGTGTGGCCAGAACTCAAATCCTGACCCTGCCAAGGGTATACATTATTGGCGAGCTTCGACAGCATCAAAACCCGGGTATAGTGCTTCTTTTTCAAAAGGGCTCTGTTTGAATACCCAAAATTACAAAGCTGTAAAATGTTGCTGACGATGTTCAGTTCAAATTATGGATTCACAAAAATTGGGGATAAGTGATCTGAACTGAACTCAGTCCAAAGCTTCCCAGTGTCATGGAACTTCCGAATAAATTACACTGTTCTCCTGTGTTTCTTCCACGTCTATTTTCGTACAAAGGTCTGACTGTTAAACAGACCTATAAAATGTATGTTCTGGAATAGTACAACTGAACGTATACATTTTACGACTGTAAATGTGAATCGCATTGGGGAGTGGATGACAAAATTTTCTGGCAAACCTTTCACGATAAAAGCAACTCTTCATTCACAGACTTACCTCAGTCAGTATCCAATCCTGTAGTATGATCTATATGTTGGCTGCTGTAGGTTCGAATTTAAGTATGCAATTCTTTAATGACCCTCTACCTTTTAAAAAGTATAG
Organism: Paragonimus skrjabini miyazakii; assembly: GCA_014338405.1. NCBI lineage: Eukaryota > Metazoa > Platyhelminthes > Trematoda > Plagiorchiida > Troglotrematidae > Paragonimus > Paragonimus skrjabini miyazakii. The sequence continues at coordinate 143,916 of JTDE01000616.1, forward strand.
TCATACCTGAATCTATTTATCCAGATTTCAGTTTGGGGTTCAATGAACATAATAATGTGAACCACTTTGTTAGAGAGTCCACTGATGATAGAAAAGATGTGCAAATAAGTGATAATTGTGTACGCAACCTAGAAGGGTTTACCAAGTCACATGACCAAACTACCACAGTCAATATTCATCTGTTTGATCATATATTCCTGTAGGACCATGTATATTAGTAGAGACTAGGAGTCGTCGCCAAGTCCAATTAGTAGGGAACTCAAAACAATTGATTCTAGCATATCAGATATGAAAAGTCGAACTGATGTAGGACAAGTATCAAAAACAAGTAACTAGATGTGACGAAAACCACGAATAGTTTTCATATAAAAGATGGAGTCAATTTGACAATCCATACACGATAGTTACTGTTTTCGTACATAGTGCACAGTACGGTCTACATGCTACAACGGCAATCATTAGATATGTTATAGAAAAGCTTACGCAGGGTAAATGTAACCGACGATCTCAATAATAGGTTGAAATAAGCCCATTGCTACTAAACACTCTTTCACTTATTCACTCTGCGTAAATGCATTCGCAACTTGTGGTAAATCTGTAAACTTATCGTAGTAACTCCACAACCTTCAGTTAAGCTGTATAACATTGGACATAACACCCCTGGGATAACATAATTTGATCTATTTCAATCACGTAAGAGTAGAAAATTTGCGTAAATGCGATTTGCCAGTTATATGACCTGTCAATTTTTTGATGAGGTAGGGTTTGAGGATTACTATGTTGTCAGAATGTAAACTGAAGTAAAAAGCTCACTGTCTGGTTAACTGAAAAAATGTTCGAGTTAATGTATCGTCTAAAACGTTTTGCGATACTAATGCTTCCCAAAGTTTAACCGCGCCTAAACGCAATATAGAACTGCTAAACGATAAGATGTACGCTATGAATGTCCGAATTTTGCAGATACGCAGGTGAATAAAACAGTAATATTTAATACTTCCTAATAAAAGCAAGCTGATTACTATGTTGTTAGAATGTGTGAATAACTGGTTATTTGTATCCCGAGTCAAACGTCCGCTGGGATAGAAAGACAATCGCATTAAAAGGCAGACCTTACAATTTTCAAGTAAATCTTATTTCCATTGGAAACCATTGAAGTCAGTCTTCCATCAAAAAAGCCAATCGACCATGGTATCAGCATGCACGCAATCAATACGCTGCTGTCTGATTCTGTCGGTATAAAATTGTGCCCCATATAGGCTTAGAATGCAATGAAAACTGATAATAAGCAGTCATTCCTGTTTGTGAGATATTGACTACATCCCTATTTTAATCTTCTAGGTCAGGTAGCAGTCGGTTTTACGGAGGGCTAGTATGTAAATTCTAGGTAGTGTGCTTGGATTGAATAATGCAGTAATTCGAAAGCCATATCGGAGGTTTTTCGTCCATATATCAGAGGGATGGCTTTGTTGAGTCTTACTTTCCATTTGTTCAGAACTAATTTTTTTTAGTCCCGCAGATTACAATCATTTTGGCAACCAGAAGTTTTCTGCTTCGCCAGATCACTCTCGAATTTTATGCAGGTTAATTTCGTTGACAATTTACTTACTGTTGTTTCTTAGAAAATATATGGATCACGATCTGGTAAAAAGTTTACAATCTTACGACAGCAACTTTTTACCTGTGCTAATAACAATTTTCTGTGCTTCCTACTTCCTTGCTTTCTCAGCGTTTTCAGACATCAATATTTTGTGTGTCAGTCTTCAGTAAACAATCTCAAACTACTACGCACACCTGATAAAAAAGTTCTTAGATCCTTTGTTAAACAACGTACAGCTTTTCATGGTTATTTCAACAGGGCGAAATAGTTACTGTTCTGCGTTTTTATTGCTTTAGAGTCCCATCAGCTGTCATTTTATCCTGTGCGCTCCGTTTTGCCGATTCTAAATTTCACTCTCCAGGTACATTTCGCGTACGTGAGAATTGTTTGTGTCTCTTTTGTTTTCCAACAGACATTGTAGTCAACACGCGAAGAACGCCACAACTTTTCGTCTTCGCTACCGCGAATCCCCTTTGAGTGTCCGAGTTTTATTCGTGTATACTTTTCCGTTAATCAGTTTAATCATATCTTTATCAACACACACTTCACTAGAAATTTTAAGCAACTATCCTGCTGGTGTACAGTGTTTTTCATGAATTGCTATCTGTTTAGTCCAGAAAATGTTATAGTCAGTACGTCAAAAATTATTACAGTCAGACTCGAGTTCCGCCCACGTTACAGTTTGTCATTAGTACACATGTTCTTGACACTATCGGGACTTTATTCTAGTTTAGCTTTCACGGGTTAACCGCATTGACCTCTGCCTCAATAACCTCACAGTAGGCGCAGCTGAATTATCGCATGCAAGTATTGTCACATTGGCTTGTGGGTAATACTCAGAATGTGTGATCGCCTCGAAAGGAGAGACAGGAACTGTCACGTTAACCTCGGAATACGAACCAACTGTTGGGTTTTCTATCGTCCCTCCCATAGACGATCGGGCAAACTGGGCAGCACTCAAACTCAAATCTAGGTGAGCGTCCATCTATCGCAATTCAGATGTATTTGGTTTGATGCAGTGGTCAGTACGGCTGCTTAATACAAGCGTGGCCGGAATTCAAATCTTGGCCATAGCAAGGATATAAACTATTGACAATCTCCTACAGAACGAAGACTCAAAACTACTGCTGTTTTGGAAAATTCTATGGGAATGGAAAAGCTGTGATTAGTTATCAGTGCTGGTCAAGTGATATCAGTCGTAAACAGTGTTTTCATTATCTCGTCATGGCCTTCAGACACAAGTCGGCGATAGACTGAAAGGCCCGATTTCTAAATGTGTGTTCTGGGTTTGACTAGTCGGCATGTGATCCTTGATAAAGATGATCAAGTTGGCATGACAACGATAAAAACCAACTTGACTCAACCGTTTTCGAATTCGTCGTGCTGCTGACCAGTGAAAACGTGTAATAATGATTGACTGCAACTAAAAAGTTGAATAAACCACCCCATATTTGAAGCAACTCAAGCTCAACGACTTTATTGGCTTGTTCTTTCAACCGTCCGCATCTGCTAATAATAAACAGTTTGGGAGACTTGATCATTCCGAAGAAACCCAACTGTGAAAAATCTTATCTTCCAAATCCGCCAAATTACTCACTAGGAATGCGCTTTTAGCGCTCAGTGGTGACTTTGGTGGAGTCCAGCGTGAACTACTTGAAAAATCTTGCTGAGGTGGCTGGTACCCTGGGAAATTTGACGGATTTCACATGAGACGTGGCTGGTAACTACAAGAAAACTGAAAATTCCATGTCTTTTTGGGTTCACCGTGTTTGGGTGTACTGTTTCCATCTCTCTGGTTCGTATCCAACTGAAGCTCAGATACTTTTTTAGTAAGCTGTCTTAGTTAATCACGATGTTTGCTTAACAAAGTCATTGACAGCTGTATATTCAAAAAGTGTAAATGCGCGTGAATGACCTTATTACGAGCTCAAACACTGAGACCGCGTCTGCTAAAAATACTTGTGGAATGACAGTTATTTTCTCAGTGACACATATGGAGTAATATGAGCAGCTTGTATTTCCATCGAAAGACACACTTCCATCTAGGTTTGGACATCCTGTTTTAATGAGACTCTATCAAGATAGATTCCGTCTGTTTCAAGTGAAAACTAACTCACATACACACTTGTTGATATTTATTTGGGTTACTGATGATTTAGTGATGTTTTGAATGTTTCGAATGAATTCCTAAGAATTTTTGACATATTTTAACACATGTGTGAGGTCTCAAAATTGTCCAACAAGGACAACTTACCATCAACAGCTGTGGCTTGTATCTTTGTCCTTTTCAAATTAGGCATCCGCGTCAGTAAATTTCGATTGAGTCAAACATTTGAGGAATCAATTTTAAACCCGCAACTTGTAGGACTTCCATGATCTTACAGGAAAAGGTATTGAAATAAATTATTTCGGCAGCGGACTTATTAAATCCGTGTGACGTCAACGAGGGCAAATTTACTGAACCCATATTGTCATATGCCATTTCACGAAATTGTGTAGTATCACAAACTAACTTCAGAGGGTTGGTATAAAACGACCGAATTAATCTAACGCTGAAATAACAACAGTCTACTGTGAATTTTCAGTGGGCGATTTAAACTAACATCGGGTGGCTACAGGTTGACGCTGATGTTTGTCGGAATGAAATCAAGGGATATGTTCAAACTTGTCACTTTGTGGTTCCATTGACATCCGTTAGGAACTCACAGTAGTGGTTGCAAGAAGACAGAAAGAGAGATTGTTGTGTGAGACAAACACATCTTAGAAAACCATTCAATAAGTTCGACGGAAGTAGACAGTCGGAACTCAAAGATAACGTGACAACGAACTAACACGTGTGACTTAATAGCAAGATAACCTTTCCATCAAGTCAACGGATGGTGGATAACGAGAATAACATCCCAACTAGGTAGGTATCAAAAAATGATTCGCTTTGGTCAGTGTTTTGAACAGAACCTAAGATGACGTTATGACGAAATGAAACTATTTATAATATCAGAATTTAAGTACAGTGTTTTGTTGTTACTTCAGAGAAGAACTATGCGGACTCTTCGTTTTACTCGGATCCGGCCAGGTACTATCCTACCATCGAGGAACAAATTGAAATGGCTCGCAAGGTGGCCGAAAGTCTCCATGCCCCAGAAAACTGCTTCTCCAGAGGAGTGAACATGTTCGAGAAACAGCGAATACGAGCGGACAAACACGTTCGTGAAGGGCCTGAACCCGAGCCGGACCCGATTGAAATGGTAATTGGCTGTTATTTTGTTTTTCCGAAACTAGGTCCCCACGTCTTGGTTGTCGATTCAGTGGAAATGTAGCGAACAAAGGTGTAACTATTTATCAACCTTGTTATCAATTAGAACAAGTAAACTGATGTCTATAAAAACGATTGAGCAATGGAATGGCTAATACATCTGAAAGAAATTGAACCTGTGCCGTGCAGAGTTGGCATGAGTTTTCTGTGACAGAATTAGAGTATGGATTCATCAATTACTTTAACACGAAATACAAAACGCTCAATCGTTGACACATACTGTGAATTCCATCACAGCACGCTGCTCTCTGCACAGTTGCATGCGGTTTTATAATGTCAATGCTTAATTTGAGGGAAAAAAATTGGAAGCATTGCTTTGAGTCATTCCGTCCCCTAAAGTTGATTAACACACTGTATATCAAAATACCTAATTTTTCAACGTTAACGTTACAACCTCAAAGATTGCAGATTGTGTCGTAAATATCAGGCTGTTATTCCACGTTAAGTTGCTCAACGGGGTAGTTCAATATATCCTGTATGTTGTATGCCTAGTGCTGTATTATCAACCTACGACGTGATGCCATTCATTGTTTGAACAGTGCAGCGTAACAAGCAGGAAGAAGTTAAATCACTTGAAGGTTTTATGTTTTGTGATGAGTAAAACTAAAATATGCTCATTTTTAAGAGAGCAACCAGTACGCCGTGTGCGTCTTAACCATCTGAATTCAAAATCGGGTAACCAGTAACCGATTACTTGACCTTCAAAATAGATTGCTTTTATTTTTGTTCACCAAACGTCGTTCATCCAGTAAATTATTTTCTCACAACAATTCTCCATTTCCTCTCTTTCTTGGAATATTTGCAGAAGAATAAATAACGAAAACAAGGAAGTCATTTTTGTTAACTTTGAGGTCATGTCTACAAACAAAATTCAGTCTTTTACACGTTGGTGTCTCTTATAACCTCGAAATGTCTGTTGCTAGTACTGTCTCAATGTTTACATTACTCCAAAGTAAACAAAATGAAAGTTAAAACTGAAACGTTCTATCCGTGGGAAACGTCGAATCCCATTCTAGTCGCATCGCTGTCGAAGTATCGCGTCCCTCACACACAAACTGATACTCATAATGATCATCATGACTCAACGTCTTTTCGAATAGTGCAGTATTACGACTTCACCACATCAACTTGCATAGGGCGTAATGAACAGTGTACGGAGACTATTCTCCTCTGATGAATTCCAGTTAATTAGCAGCTTTCTCCTATCATCATTTATGAGACTGGCATACAGTAAGAACACGGGGTGCAATACTCAAAAAACCTACATTTTTGATACAGCAAGTCAAGAGCATGGTAACGATATCTTAAATCCCCTATACACTAGATATCTTCCTCTGAAGAATATTAATGACTACCGAGTGAGTTATACGTGTACAAAGTATCGCTTACTTGTGAGTAGAATATTTTGAGGACCTTGAACAGATACAGTGCAAATGTTTAAGATGTCACATTGTGACAGAGTCATTTGTTGAAGGATTCTGTGGTGACAGATATATGAAACCTGTTATTAAATATAGCAGGACTTTGAAGTGTTTTGGAATGGTATCAAAAGCGGGTGAAAGTATAGGTGCATTAAACCATCTCTTGAGAATCGGATTTATTCCTTCTCAAAACATCTGAGGAATCAATTCTGAACCTGCAGCTTGCAGGACTTCCATGATCTTACAGAAAAAGGTATTGAAAGAAATTGTGTGACGTCAACGAGGGGTAAATTTAGTGAACCCATATTGTCATATGCCATTTTACGAAATTGTGTAGTATCAAAGAGCTGAATCGACAACAAAGATTGCACCGTCCTTGAATATGAGAGTGTAAGGTTTAAGACATGGGTCGATTATGATTATGTAGGGTTCTGGGATCGTTCAGAATCTCTCCATTCTCAATTGGCGAACTACTGATGTAGCTACGGTGTTATGCCATCTAGGTCTGTAAAAATGAGCAAGAGGGTATGACTAGAGTGTGTGAGATAAACTTTCAAGGCTGGTATTACACCACCATTTCAATTCCTCCGTGGACTTCGAACCGCCATGTAAGCCACTTATCTTCGTGGGCAACACACCGGCTCTACGCTGCGAGGAACGCTCCTGGAGGATGGCATATAGCCCATCAAAGAATTTCATCATCTGATGGGAAGTGTTACTTATTCGGAGCCTTCCATTCAGAGGCATACGAGATTGCAGATGCGGTATCTGAAGCTGCTTGAATCAAAGTCGCAGTAAAAAGAGTTAGACGAGTCAAGAGCCAGCCATATCTACTTTCTAAAGTTCATCCGCACTGCTCGATCTAAGAAATTTATAGGTTTTTCATGTATAGCACCGGGACGGTTGATAGGCTAATCTCACTAATAGATGAGTTTGCAAGATTTCAACTTTGTTGGGGTTTTATCGGTGCCGCCGTCACCTCATATGGCATTTTTGGTAAACTAACAGCTGCAGTTCTTGATGGCACTTCTTTCCACTTGAACGGTACAGCCAGAACTTTGACTGTTGTATGGCAATCGGATACTATGGCGTTTCTAATTGAATCCAAAGGGTCGATGGTATATCTTTTCCATGCGTTTATGTTAACACACCGGGTCTTCGAGGGGTTCACGATCAAACCGATTTCAAGCAAACTGTCCTATAGATGTTCCAATCTGATTGTCAACTTGTCTGGCAAGGAAGCCGACAGTATGGCATCATTCGTGCACGCCAGGTGGTCCGACTCCAGAAGAAAAGTAGAGAGTTTTATCCAACACCAATATAAACAGCAGGGATGTAGAAGGCCCTAATAATGAACGGCTCTTTTTGCAAAAAGCTCATGGATTTCAAATTACGACTTACTAGATTTGTAAACCGAACCCAGGCGGTTTCTTAAAATGATTAGTGAACCGTAGGTAGCTGTTGCACTCATTAAGAATTCCTGTGGTATGTAAACGAATACGTAAAAGATAAATCGCGGTGTTTTGCTTGGTAATGTCGAACCAAACTGTGAAACACTACTGTCAGTCCGAATGTACCGCTTCGTTGTCGGAAGCTACAGCGTTCTCAGCCAGAGGGAATTGAGGGGCCAGCGGTTGAGTAGGGTTATGTGAAAGTAAGTTATGACCATCAAACAAATAAAACTGAGGGAAGTCAGGTGGTATCATTGTTGAACTCTCAGACACGACTGTTATACTAGCTGTAGAGGGAGTTGTTCTATAATCAACAGCAAACTGAAAAACGCTACTTGTGATTTACCTGTAAAGTGTGTTACATCGGTAGGTATAAGGCACTCGGGCTTCAGTGCAGACCCTTCCACGGAACACTTTGTCTTGATGAGTTTTTGCTTCAGGGATTAGGGTGACAAAGTTAAAGTTACATGTAATCATACTCCGTGAAAGATGATGGCCACAGACTTCCAGGTCATTCAAGTAGTAGTCCGCAAACCCGTAAAGATTCTGTTCACTATCAGTAGAGGCATTTCTCTATCGTCTGTTAGCCATCATTGCTACGGCTTCCTTCTCCCTTTGCATGTAATGTTTTTTATAGGAACCAGTCCAACCCGCAGCAGGCGGCGGCCGTTTTTGATCCTCATGATACGGCAACGTCGCCTTGATGACCTCCATGCGCCAAAACGTTGTTTTCCGCAGGTGTGGTTAATGATCTTTGAGAATTGTGATACGTCAGTCTTGATTCGAGAACGTTATCAACGGTACGAGTGAAGGTTAAAGTGAGGCATTTTCGGAACATCCCCGGAGCTTATCTGTTGCTCTGCTAATTAGTATATCACAGTCGGATTTGTTGTCTAAGAAATCTAACCCACGGCCAACCGAACAGTCATTGGTGTCCAGAATCGTCGCTCAGCTGGTATAACATTTACCGCGCCTAGGCATGTTGTTTCTGTCGCTGGTTCGAATCCAGCCGAAGTCCAGATTTTTCGCAAAATGGCTGTCTTCTAAACAGCCATAATCGTTGAAGGTTTTAAGACAGTAATTGAGAACATTGTGATCGATAACACCATGAGAGCAACGATAGCTGCAAATGATGGAGAGAAGTACAAGGTACACGGATGCTCAGGATGTAGGTTACATAGGTTTGCTCTCTGCAAGGTAAGCGTACTTCGGCTACAGTCTTCGACCCCTTATTCTGCAAGTAGTTTAGCGGATATCACTGACGGTTGGTTGAATGAACTGGTCTCTAGTTGAGACGGTTTAAATTAACGATCTAGTATATCTGAATAACATCAATCCAATGAGCCTGTTAATTGTCGTGAGTGATTTTCGAACGGCGGTGATAATTTCTGGGCGAGCAACTGACCTTGCTTGGAAAGTTGCCGACTGGAGAAAGTTGGTGGTCTAGTTGCGTGTAAAAGTTCCAACTTCCCTGTTGTTCACTAAAAGCACTGATCGGTGATTCACGACTCTTGATATAACTGCTCAGTGGTACCATTTTGTATAAGTAGCTCAGCTGTCTCCATCGGGTTGATTTTGGCATACAGAACTGCTTGACGGGATGATGATATTTGAAAATATGCGCCCGACTCAGAACATTTATGTGAGAGGTGTCTGCATAGTCAGTTAACTGAAGTCAACTAGGGTGTTGAATGATGTGTTGTGTCAATTGCGGGTGACGCCGATGCAATTTGTGGGATTGTTGGAAGAGGTTGAAGTGCGATGTACTCACGGATGTTATGGTACGACGAGTTTCTGGTTGTCACTATCAAAGTGTTAAATGCACCACACTACTGTCTTTGATCTATACATGGGAGCTTCCACTGCAACAAATGCAGTCGCTTTCTACTGTTTGCTGCTGATCGATTTCCCAAACGACCAGAATTTGTTGAATAGAGACATTTCAACATACTCTTAGGAATGTAGACGTTTTTCACAAAACGTTGACCAAACAAACCTGATGATAAAATGATGAGGAAAACGGTGTACGTTGTGTTTCTCCGAATGCTTTTGACGTTCATACTGCCAAAAGTCATGCTGGGGAGTAAATTCGGCGTCGTGCTGGAAACAGTAGGACACGAATTCTCCGTGTAACAGTGCTAGGTGAACTGATGGATTTCCGGCGGGAAGTGGTAAATAGTCAAATAGGTCTTAACGCGTAATAAACTCTTTACAACATTAAGAGCAGGTCTGATAAGTTGACTGGTTTGAGCTGGTGAATCAATCAACAATGCTTCCGTAGCAGTTGTTAAACAGGCAGCATGGATGCCATCCAGAATCCAGCATGGGTACCACATGAGGATGGGAATGTTCCGGCTCCAAGCACTGTTTACAGAATTTACTTCCTGATTATCTGTCCACTGTTATATTATGATGATGCAATTTGGTTACCTGGGGAGTAGGGACGTCGGAATAAAGTAAACAATGAGAAGTGGGTGAGAAATGAGGTGCATGAAAGCTATTAGCAGATCACTCGTGAAGTGGCTTGAGATGTGTCGCTGTTGTTGAAAAGTACCCGAGTCGAACGATAAGTGTGTTGAGAACAATGACTAACTAAGAAGTCTGTATATAAAAAATGGCGTTTAGATGCAAGATCTCAGTATATAATGAATGGATCAGAGATAAAATATTATGAACAAACCAATCCATTGGACTTCAGGTTTTCAGTGGAAGTTAATAAAATAAACAGCTAAAATGGCAGCAAGATATTTCTTCAATAAACGCCAATAAAATTATTCAGAGGAGTCGTGACACTTATGGGACGAAAAAACCTTAAGTTCTGACCATAGACCAATATGTGACTAATTTTAAACATCGATACAAGTTTCTACAGAATGGATTGGACAAGTGGACACAACAAGTAAACATATGGAAATGATGACTACCAGGATGACTGCAACATCAATGCAAACTATTTTTGACTACACAAAGGAGGATTCTGACGCTTAGTTTCCATAGTCTCATCAAACTGGAGGATGCGTTTCCGATTGCTCTGAAAAACCACAGAGAATTCGTAGAGAACTTTGATTCAATCTTTGAAATATTCGCCGGAGATGCTACCAATGATGTCGGATGCCTCCCATCGACCTCTGTAGAAGCGCCTGTTTTTCTTGTTTCTTAATACCAGCAGCTAGCTGTTGGTTTGTACTCCGTGTGTAGCCCAAACCGCAAATAATAATAGCAATAGTAGTGAGGTATGACTAACCTAAACTGTTTTTTCTAACCCAAGGAGACTGGTACGGCTTTGAGTCGCTACAGTCTACATGGTATTGCAGAGTTGTATGTTATGTATACAGAAACTATTTAAAACTTTTTTCTCAATTTTGAACAGCTGTTGCCAAGAACAGGGAGTTTTAAGCACACTCTCTACTTTGGTACGTTGTTCTGCTGGGACTGTTATAAACGCACTGAGATAAAACTGCATCCGTATCAATCTGGCAAACGGTCAATGGGCACACGTGGTTCGTGTTGCCTAAATGGCAAGTCCACACACACGCTCATCACGTCCGCCGGGAACCTGATAAAATAAAACTTGCTAGTTTGGGATCTGAAATGTTAGCATGTCCATGTATAACTGACATAACAACTGACTATGATGGAAACGGAAACAATATTTTCGTTATCTAGGAATTTGCTTAAAGAAGATTACACACGACGTTCTGTCTTCATGGCGACCTATTTTGTATGAGCACCACTTTTCTAGCTCTAAGAGCGACTGCTTTTTCATTGTACTAGCTCCTAAAATTTCCCTTCGGGCACACCGCTGGACCTCCAGGCTGTCCTTGTTGCCGTTAGTTTCGTGAAACCTGTGTCGCGACCACAACCCTGGACATTTTGAGCGGTATGTGAACAAATACGGTGCCATGTACCCCAGGGTTGTGGAAATGCAAAGGAACTACGAGCACCGAATATATCCTCACTCCGTGATTAGTTCGACTAAAGCTTCCGCATAGTTATCTTCAACATCTGTGCTGTGATCATCAAGCAAGCCCTCAGATGTGTCCTTGGGGACCAAAGCTTATGTAATGTTCGGTTGATCTTCCTCCGAAGGTTGTGGTCACATTGTTGCCAATTTAATATTAATGATTGGTTTCCCGACTGCTGGTCAGATCTCTAAACCATAGCCACTGAAACTTATTTGTGATCAACTCAGTTCTGATCGAGATATTCGAGCATAGTTGGTATTGAGGGCGAAACTAAAAACTGTTGTCTAGGGATGTTCGAATGACGTATATAGACGACTCTTCCAAGACCAGTTAAACGTAGATATTGAGTACAGTACAATTTAAAGACGAAACAATTAGACAATTAGTTGCAACTGGTTAGAATAAAAGGAAATTCCGCATACAACTTAAATTGTGCGACTTCATGATTTGACGTTTCAGTAGTTTGGTAGGTTGAGCTATCTGATCAATTTTTGAAACTTAGAAGTTGAAATTTTGTGACGGGGAAATTGGACAAAAAAGTAGAACCAAGCTTAAATATTACGGTCTTCTGTCATTTTCAAGATGTATTCATTTATTTTTGATCAGGCTACACCGGATGAACTGGAAAACATGGTTCCACCATCACCTCCACCTCCTCCACCGCCACCACCACCAAGCTTTCCAGGCCTCCAACCGGTCAATAAACATGCTCAATCAATTCCACCACCTCCTGTTTTGATGCCAGGACAACCGAAAACAGTACAGGAATTTCTGGAAAAGATCAAAGTATTCCCTACCAGTCGTCATTCTGAAATGGATCCACAAAAATGCTTTGATATCGCGTCGGCATTGTACACCTCGGACAGTCGAGGTGCAAAAATGTTTGCTAAGAGACACTCGCGAGCAAAAAAATGGGCGGCTGAAGGAAACGAAGAGGCTGAGCACAGTGCGCAGCCAACTATGGCAGACGGTCCCGGGCCGACGAAACACGATGCAATGAAGCTGAAATTGCTCTCCAAGTTGCCGCAGCAACCGACTCCAAGTATGCAGAAGCCGCAGTTCGCTCAAGCAAAAGCAGACTTGGGGAAGAAAGATAGTGAGGGAATAGATATGAGTCGAAAACCTCGAGTATCGTTAGTTGATGAGCGCTCGTCAACGACTCCGGAACCGTCCTCTTCTATAGACGAGGGTACACCAAAACCTTTCGGTCAGGATTCTGCGTTTAATCGTAAGTAATAAAGTATGATATAACTTGATAAAACCCTAACGCAACTGCTACTGAAATGAGGTATTTTTCTTTTGATGACCGGACTTGATAGGAAATACCAGATATTAATAATGCGTAAGTTGTTCACACTGTAGTGGACAAGTGGGTGTGCGCTAAACCTCCATCCACTAACAATTTAAAACGCCTTTCCTGAAGAGCCATCGGAGAGTAGTCTCAGCAGGCATCAAACTAAAGAACTCAGCAGGGTCTGAAAAACAAATTGCATATTTCCAATAATGTTTGGAAGTGTGATAAGTAGTTAGCTCTAGCCTAGTCTGAGACAAACGGCAGCAACCAAGAGGAGAAAGAAAAGAAGCGCGAGATGGACCACAACCCACTCGGTTGCACTCAAAAGTGCGTCTGCGAGCAGTGCGTAGAACCTTCGAGTGCGTTAAACAACGTTCAAAAAGATCCCGATTAAACGACCTTGAAGGATGGGAAAGCATTCGGTGCGTGTAGTTAGTTGCATGATTGATGAGTTCGTATCAGGCATTCTATAGCAGGCGTACGGTGAGTCATACGCACAGTACAAACGAGTGGGAAAACACGGTTGCAGCTTGGATCCTTTCAGAAGCCACGTGATTGCTGGTCGCTACAACACCACGTCAGTATAGATTAGTACAGTCCATCTCAGATTACACTGACCACAGCCACAAAAGCTCTAATTGGTGATTATACTGTTTCATGATATCCTGCTTGAAACCAACACTGCACGGTCAGTTTCGCCATCAACAGGTACAAACAGTGCGGATGGAGGATCAGAACGGAAAGTTTAAGCATGAATAATCAAAGCTCTCATTTACTCGGCCGCTAGTCCCAGGAAAAATGCTGCGAGGTTTCACCGTAATTATTCGGTCTGGGAAGCTGAAAGCGCTTATTTACATCTGTTTCTATACTTAATGAATCCGGAAAGATAATAAGTGAGGAGTTCAGTGATCACGATGAATTGGAGAGGAAGAGTCGATAACTTTGAGAATGGTTAAGAAAAACGAACACTGGAGGAGAACTAAATGATGACTGGTTTGAGTAAAATGGACCCAACCACAGCATACCAAACATAGAACAAGCACATTTCAACACACGAAGTAAACGGCTGATTAAACCTAGTTGTGAAAGGTCGAAAGAAGCTTTACGCAATCCAGATGATTCTGATGGCTAAGCTATGAATGACTTAGTTTGGCTTTCAGGAGATATGCTTTGAAGCTGCACTTGAAAGCATAAATCACTAAAGCTGAAGCTAGACTCTGATTGGGTAGTTCAGGTAGGACAACAAATAAGTTTTGCCTGAACGTCAATTGCCCCATCTGACGCTGTTAAGTGAAGGAGTTACTGTTGAAATGATAAATTAGGTCTTGTGGAGGGAGGTGTAGTGGTTGCACGATTTCACATACTAAAATTAGCTGACCTTTGACACATCGAAAGTAAGTGGAGAATTACATCATTCCAAGTAATCGCTCTGGATTCAATAATGAACGTGTTGGGACGTGCTCGTTTGCTTTGTACTTTCTGAAAAATGGTTTTGTCTTCTACAAGTTGTAGGCTACAAACCTGAAAAGTTGGTTCAAGTTGAGAGTATTAGCATAAAGTTTAAACTAAAATCACAAGGTGAATAGTGCTAATAAAAAATGTAAATAAGACATAAATAACAATGTATCCAGAATTTATAAGAGATCAATTATGCGAATAGCTGTTTTTGGTCATTCACATCGGGTTTTTACAATTACGTAGGGTACATGCATTTTATATGTGAAAAATTAAAACAAGTCAAATACGTCATTAAAATCATAGACAAAGGGCGGATCACAGTCAACTGGAGGATGATAGGAGTGTTGATGAATGTGTGACACTGCCACACGTGCCTGCCGTGAGACATGCATTCGGCGATGTCAAGTGGTTCACGTCTGCTCGAATTTCAAATGGTCGTGGAATATTTGGTCAGAGTAGATGTAGAGTTTGCACGAACTGTTTTTGGGCACACAAACAGGGGTTGTAGAGTCTGATGGTGATAACCTCGGTCGCTGATAACGATCGCAATCTGACGGCTCTGGAGTGGGATTGACGAACCTTGTATATGACTCGGAAGGCTACATTTGGCTCAATTTGATGACCAGTGTTAATTACGTGAGAACCGGTTGCGAGGCCATTTTGAGAGGTGTTCACGAATACTTTCCGATAGCCGCCTTGTAGTTTTCCCAAAATAATCAGCTTGACAACAACGCCCTAGCAATGTACCGAATAAACGTAAACAAAAAACTATAATAAAATGCTAAAACTTATCAAAATCCGGATAGCACAGTAATAATGCTTTTGACTGTTGCTAACTTTGCAGGGTATAACGGACGGATGGGTTAATATCAGCTTAATGCTTGACTTGCAATTCGTTTACTGGATGAAGCTATACAAATCTGGGAGTCGAAAATCCTCACCTTAGGAGCGTGTACCTTCTAGCTTGTATGGTGACATCAAGGCAGGATGTGTTGTTCAGCATGCTGTTTAGCATGGAATAGTCATTCTTGTTGTTGAGTTGAATGGAAGGTCGCGTAACAAAACTTGAGCCCTCACCTGACTCATCAGTAAAACCTGAGTCGTTGTGGCAGTGTGGCCATTAGGCATGTCAACCTATGAACAAAGTAATATATTGTTGGCAGCGACATTAACGTTGTTGACAGAGCAGGAATTGTTGGCCACGTCGGATGGTCCATGTCAGCCACTATGTTGGGCCTTGATTGAATAAATATAGCCACGTTTTATCAGTCACATTATCCCTCGAAGAGTCGAACAGAATGTTATAGACGTCGGGACACGTTGCATATTGAATACTACTTGTTCGAGAGGTAATTGAATTGACCGCATATGACAGGTTCAATAAGTTACTTAAGAAACATGTACGGACGAATTCATTGAAAGTATGACGATGGGTTTACCACGATGGTTTGGTTGACGGGACAGAGACCTGTCAGTTCCTTAAAACAATTCACTCCCTAACAATGCAAAAAGCAACCTAACTACAAATAGACTTTCTTGTAAAGCGTGATGCAACCTGAAAACAGGCTGAGATTATGTGGAACATGTGTCTGTTTTAAATACCACACTAATTTATATCAACAACTGAATCAAATTAACCAAGCAATTTGTGATGAGTTGCTGAAGAATTTTCTGAACGTTTATTTAACCCACTTTTAATAGTTAGACATGTGGACTGACAATAGAATTTCACCATCTCGATTCCCATAAAACTGAAAATGATTTGATTGTCTTTTCAGAAGTCTATCTATTTTTTTATCGAGTTATTGTTTTAAGGACTGTATAGTTGTACAAGTTAAGACAAACAAATATTCCAACGAAGATAGCTGACATTTAAAAGAAGGTTTCAGTCAACGTAACCTGGTGAATAGGTGCGGCTCATTTTCACGAGCTACAATCGAATATTTCTTTTCAAACATGCAGAGGCTGACTGAAATTCGGAAGACCATGTGAGCTGGTTAATTTTACGGTATGTTACGTGGTTCACAATGTCATATTAAGACGGACAAGAAATATGTGTATCGGTACAAATAGCCACGTTTTACATCCATACAGTGGCTTCGTAGCTCAGCTAGTAAAGGGCTTGCCGCGTTTGAGCGTGCTGCTGTTGACGCTGGTTCGAATCCAGCCGAAGCTCAGCTATTTCACAACTGTATCATTTACACAACAACTGATCTGCTTATTAGTACTGCTCACA
The DNA here is from genome assembly GCA_014338405.1 of Paragonimus skrjabini miyazakii. NCBI lineage: Eukaryota > Metazoa > Platyhelminthes > Trematoda > Plagiorchiida > Troglotrematidae > Paragonimus > Paragonimus skrjabini miyazakii. The sequence goes on from JTDE01000616.1 coordinate 160,651, forward strand.
AAGTAGAAGTTGAAGACTCAGCTAAGTTGACTTCAATTATGCATAGTGCTTTAAACATAAAATTTGATAATTGTTGCTAGTTATATAACAGAAATCAGACAACCGCTTACGACAGTTTAACAAGTTCGGAACACATCCGATAGACCTTGGGAAGATATGTGACTGTTGCGTCGTATTCGTCATTTTTCTGAACAACACACCAAGTGAAATCAATAAAAATAATGTCCCTCTGGGAGGATTAGTTTGAAAAATATTCATCGTTTCACCTACTTCCCATATATTTTTATTTGAGCAGCATTTCCGACGCCGGCTGCGTTTGGTTCACATTTGACAGGCGAGTCAGATGTTGGCACCTCACTGGATGCGGATAGTAGTCAGTCGGGTTGGAGACCAGTCAAGTTTAAAATGGCTCAAACAGCAACATAACACAGTGATGATGAACTTGACGCAGAACCAAATAAATACCAGGAAGCAAACAATAGCCTAGACTGCTACCCTCGTGACATCCCCTTAATTGATTGAATTATAACAACAGACATATAATTCAATATAGATAAAACCTAAACCCCATTTCTGTCCCTTTACGTTCTTCGAATTCATCGTCGAGTCACTTCAACTCTTTCTTCCTCAGCGTAGGTGATAAAGAGTGACTTGATAAAACGACCATTGGCAAATTCGATCAAACATTTCGTCTGGACTTCCCGATATTTTTTGAACGTTTAGCCAAGCAAGTTGATAATTCATTGTTTGTGTTTTACCTACCTATTCGATTTATGTTTATTGATGTGGAACCGCTTAAAAATGAGCCAATTTGCTATTAATCGATACAAATCATTTTTACCCTGAACCAGATGTCTTTTTTGTGTTAGTGTCCCTTTGACCTGTACGATTGTCATTTATTCTTGACTATACTGAATGTGTTTGCATGTATTTGTAGTGAATATTCACAGCTTGAACAGAAAAACATCATCAATAAACGCCTACGTCTTTTGTCCTAAATGTTTGTGTATACATATGAACAAAATCTATTTTTGATACTCTCAGATAATAGGGTGAGCAGTGGATAGATAAGATCGGTTGCTTTTAATTTACAACTAAATTTCAATTTTAGAAGTTGGAGTTGAAATCCGGAGGCTATTCCCCAGTAAACTGATGTCTCGATAAAAAAATATGCTCATGATCAGAAGGCATTTCTTGTATCGCAAAAGTAACAAAAAATGGAAAACAAATCTGCGAGGAAAAGGCCGTAAATCACAGTGGGTACTTATACATTGGTTAAGCATGACCTTGCAAATATCACGATAGCCGTGATCGAAAACTGTGAATCAGGAAGCTACCTAAAGCGAGGTGAATAATTTACGTCGGATGGAAAAAAAATCCATTCCAATCCGATTTATTAGTTAGAAGGCCGAGAAGTTAAGGCCAGGATCGGAATGCAGACATCCGGTTCAGAAACTTCACAATTAGTTACATTAAAAAGTGTGTGTATAGAAAAGTGCACACATTCCGTTCACATGCAATTCACCACTAACAGAACATCCTTCGATGCTATTTTTAGTAGCTAAACAAGCAATTGTGAAGATTGGCCATGAGTACCAGAAAGGAAGATTAACTCCTGTATGACACCAGTGGGTGATCCATACGTTGTTCGGTAACCCGTCAACGCGCTAAACTTTTTCAAAGAACTGTTTCTAATGTAACACGTTACGGCGGAAAAAGTATACCTCTGAAAGTGACGCTTTTAAATCCGCCATGCATTATCCATCTGAAGAGCGATTTCGTCTTTTATCTTGTTCGTTAAACTGTTGACTATTGTCGATTGATGTTAATTCTTAGTTGCTTAGTTAAGTAACGGAATCGACAATTCGCATCAGATAAGTGTGTATTGTCAATGGACTGGAGATGAAACGATGGAACAAGGGTAGTCAGCATGCTAACGAAGGGAATCAACGGTGGAAGAAGTGGGATAGTTGTCACCTCAACCCGTTTAGTCGAGTGATTAGACAGTAATTCAAGGTTCAAGAGGAAATAGCTCAGTGCTGGTTTACGTGAAGCCCAACACAGGGCAACCGTTTTAGGGGAGGGGAATATAAAACGATAACAGAGTGAATGTATGTGGATACGAACTGAAGTAAGTGAAGACTAGTCAATCTTCCTGGCACATAACCATCATATACACACACACCAGAACCACTGAGAGGGCAGATGCTTGGAAACTTCTGGTCAAGTGGTCTCCACTTATCACTAACTCGATCAACCATAAAACGGTAACTTCTGTAGAATCGAGTAACTCATGCCTATATACGTTCGTGCACAGTTTCTTGGATCTTTTTCATATCTTTATCGCGTGAGGTTTAGTTACCAGAGCACGTTGTAACTGATTTCTGATGTACTTGAGATCACGAGATCAGACCAGACTGCCGATACTAGACCTGTTTTCCCATTTTACTATATCCTTTTCTAATGGTTTCTATCTCGTTCTCACCTCCAATCACGAGATATATGAATGAATATTCTGCCACTGCTATTGATCGTAGCCTTCCAACAGATGGTCACGTTTTCAGCGTTCGAGTTAATGCAACAGGCAAACAAGTTGTTAATATCACAGGTCTGGTTCAGACAAGCCATCCAGGTTCATCAACTGAGGCATACTACCAGTCATGTTTGTATGTGCAAATCTTTTCCCATCAATTTAGAATAGTCATCAGGACTGTGTGCTGTTTTTATCTTGAGGGTTACTTTGAGTGGGACTTCGGTCCATATACGTTCAACCATGGAAGATAGGCCAAAATGGAGCAGCTGGACTAAAGGCAATTATGCTTATAGGCTTGTCGATCTAACTACTGATAGCCTAGGAGTACGTTGACACTGAGGCATAGTATTATCATTAAACAGCGGAATTATGTCTGTAATTACAGCACTGCTGTCTTCCACATATGGCAGGAGGGTGACTGAAATAGTACCCCCATGAAAAAATCACTCCGATCACCCAATCAGTGACCGTGATCCTCGTCATATTATCGAATATGATATACGAATTCGCACTCATTCTCAGGAGCTTTACGTAAATTACTATACACCTAATGCGAGCAGCATTGTTCGCGATAAAATGTATGTATCTTAGTTAGGACTTTTCCGAGTTGCGTTAGCTCTTCACTGTCAAATGAGTCAGACTCTTTCAGTATTACCTCCGGAAACAGTCCACAAGAGAACCATATATCCTGTTACGTTGCATATCTGGGTTTTAAGTCAGAGGCTCCGGGTGGGGTCTCCAAGAAAAATCTGTTTCATTCTGTATCGCATGTCTGAGACTCTAACTTGAGTCCCATAAAACAAAATGAGACGAGCTTGTGAGAGCAGACTGCTACCCGTCGGTAAATATGGTGTGCGCGCGCTTCTGGGTCGACGTATCACTGGATATTTGGCACGCCGCTCTACACTGATGGCGATGGAATTGGACCGCTACGGCATCGACGTCACGGACTTGAGTGAGACAAGACCTGAAGACCTGGCTAAGTTCTAGGATGAAAGTGTTGGGTACACTTGATAGATGAAATACTCAGGTTAAGATGTGTGGAAGTCCGGTGTCTTTCTCGCAGTCGTTGACTGAATCGATTCTTTGATGACAAACGAATAGCCCGATCGAGGTAACTCTGTTACATTAACTAGTGTTTATGGTCGAACCATGCCTCAAATCAGCAACAAAATGGACCAGTTTTGTGGTCAGTTACAGTATGATCAACAGCAAGTGACCTACTGTTTGCTTAGGGTGACCTCAGTATGCGCGTTGGGCAAGACACAGCAGCATAATCAGAAGTCCTGGGTCCACCTAGCATTGGTGTAATCATTCAGAATGGTTATCGTCTATTCCGCTTGTTTAGTATTCACGAGTCCGCTATCACACCCATATGAAGCCACCTGGATGAGGGCGATACCACGACGTGGACTCGCTCACGTATGGATTGTCATCATTTGCTTGATTGCGAGATCGTCCGGCAGCACGCGAGTGATGCACAAGGCTGATTATAACACGGATCATAGGCTGTTCGACATCAAGTTATTAATTCACTGTTGTAACCAAGCTTGTCGTAGAACATTCGGACAGCAGTGAAAACTAGA
>JTDE01000616.1:200168-210214 GCA_014338405.1 Paragonimus skrjabini miyazakii
TTCATTCCACATGCGAAGCACGAAGTTCGTATTCGTCAGTGGTTCGTTTGGGACGCAGGACCGAGGGACGAGGTTGACATCTGCACCTGAGCCTACCTGGAAGTTTATTATTATTCCATTCAAATCAATTTCGGCAGATCGTATACCCTGGTGGGGTCCGTTCACTCGAACCGCATACACTGAGTACCTTCAAGGCTGGGTTGTATTTGCTAAACTTGGACCACTCTTGCAGCAAACGGAGAAATGATTGACCTTGCCGCACTTTGTGCAAATTTTTTCGCCATGCTGGGCACTGTTCTTTCTTGAAACCATGGGTACTTCCACAGAAAGTGCAGCCTGCTAGAGGGTTTCTTGGTTCTTTGGCCATCACGCGATTGAGATCTTCTATCGAATGAAATTTGAGGGCTTCTGCCTTTCTGTCGGCTGCCTCTCCACTTCGACAGGTCAATGCATTGTTTGAACGTCAACTGAGGATCCCTCAGCATACTCTTTGTCAAATTGTCGTTTCTCATTCCGATAACTAACCTATCTTTGATCAGTTTGTCATACATGCAGTTACAGAAACCGCAAGTTGTGGCCATGGACCTCAGAGCTTGAACAAATTGATCTATGGATTCTCCTGGTTCTTGAACGCGGCAATTAAATTTATATCTCTCAAAAGTGTCGTTCGTAAATCCCAAACAATAACATTCTAATTTGTTCATCACGTTTTCCCAGTCTTCTGGGTATTCGTCTGCCTCATACGGAAATGTATTAATGCAGCAGATAGCCTGCTCGCCGATGGCATGACGAAACATCGCCACTTGAAACTCCTTCTCGGTTGACGATAGCCCAGCTAATGTGCGAAAATCTTGAAACTGCAACTTCCACATTTTCCATCATTCTGGAAGTCCTTCATCTTCATTCATGTTCAGTTGGGTCGGTGGTCGGAGATTCAGTCCCCCCATTGGGCTCACACCTATCCAATCTGGGTTCTTCATCTTTGTCACCATGTAGATCATGTCGGGTTCAGAGCAAGATTTGTATTCACTACACCACACACAACGTCTCATCTAGTCTGTTATCGTCACCGTATATATAGGTCATTGTCAAACAATCTGATTGGCCAATGCAGATATGGCGTACATGATTGGCTGCAGTCCACCACACATTCATTAGTCTTCGTTTTGATGATTGATGAATAGTTGAAAACCAGGGTAGGGAGAAACATGAACCTTGAGAGCATGCACGATTCTAAAAGATAAATTGTATCTGATTCCAGTGGCACCGGAGTGATTCTCTGTGTGATCAAGCACACAAATTCATTAGGGCCCAAAAGTTTGTAAAACTATGTGCTCGTCTCAGCCACACAAGACGAGTAAGACTGTAAAACCAATAAACGACCAACTGCCGGAATGACATTTTTATCACAGAAACTCGTGCATTTGAGATGTCCAGTGTATCGGGCACTTGAGGAGAATAGCGCCAAATGTATCGAAACATTCAATGGTAAGAGTATAAACAAGTGGGCGCGTAGGATATGCATCAAAGAAGTAACAATTGTGACACGGTACCTTAGAATAAAAGGTGGCTATAAAATCCCCATTCGATTCATTCTGTGCTTCAACCACGTTTCTAACAAAAGCATCCGCGCTGGAATCGAAAAAGCCATACAGTGTTGATCATAAACAGTTATACGCAAGTTGTCTGGAAATACTTTCTACGTTTTTTATTCAGAGGTCGATTGTAACTAAACTGTCGATACAAACAATCGGTAGCGATTGATATAACCCATTTTTCCAGTTAACGTGGACACACTGATCAGAGTGTCGGGTATTCCTTTCGCACTACATACTTCAGTTCTTATTATCTTCCTTGTCCTATTTAGTGTCTGTATTTTCGTAGTCATGAGGCAGTCTGATACAGATTTGGTTGGTCTTTCGCCTCCATCCAGGCGACCAACACTAAAGTTCTGCCTCCAGGCTAAGTATACCCAAATAAGCTGGTCTAACATGATTGTTGAGAAAAGAAAATCTCAAGATGGACTAAATGGAATCGATCTGTATTTAGGTCGCGCAAACTTTAGAAAATGTGGAGTTGGATAGTGCGGTGCAGATTTTTGGTGACAGTTTTATAATCCTCAGATAAGTAAGTCAGGATCAAAGCAGTTCTATATTCACACCAGCCCACGTCTTCAGTCTCATTCAAAGTTAGGTGGCGCTGGTTGCGATCAGGCCAGAGTAGGCACTACGGAGCAAGGTGATATAACTTATGAGCAGGCTTATCTGTAGCCGATCGGCTACAACGACAGAACGAGACAACCGTTAGGTCACTAAATAACACGGCAGAGTGAACAACAAGATGAACAGGTCAAACTGTCACATCATCCGCACGATGAGCAAGGAACAGACAGTCAGCCTCATCTAATACACACCACACGCTGAATGTACAGTGTTGAATCAGCGCTATCGAGGCATCTGGGGTCGGCTACTAAACCAATGAAAACCCTTTAGTATCATTGGCGATGACAACCGTCATCGAAAGACACCCACCTTGTGTAAGCAATTTGAATTGAACGTCGCCGTCGGTTTTGTGATAGCCAAACCTGCTCGAAATGTTGCTCATGTGTCTCTAATTGCGTTACTAATTCCGCCACTGGTTTTGTTAGATAGACACCAATAACTGCAGTAAATACTGATCAAGAAGTGGTACATTTGTGCTTATGGTTTCCTTTAGATTGTTCGATGTTACAAATCATCGGAACCACACTGTCGAGGACGAAAGTTCGATCTGGGTTGGCGCAAATGACGAAATCACGAAACTTTGCATTCTCCAACCCACATTTGTAATTAACTGTCTGGAAAACAAAAAGTGGCAAGAAAAAGACCAAAATATGGTCAACCAACATGTGATCGAGCCTAGCAGAACAAGGGAAATTCTATTTCAACACATCTCTCATTGAAGACGGTTTTAAAGTAAACCAACAGATTTTTACATTCAGCATCTCAGAATCCTACCGTTTAATGCACTTATCTACCACGTGATACAAAGGACATAGTGGTCAAGCTAGATCCGCTATTAACTGACCAACTAAAAATAAATCCAACTGATTCTTACTAGCATAAATCGATAGTCACTCGTGACCCGGTAGGGACATCACATGAAGAATCTGCACTACCGTAACAGTCAGATGGATGCTACTTTTGTTGATGAGTTTTCGCTTCAGTTATGTTCTAACTATTTAGCGAACAGACAAGATTAGTCCAAATTCAGATACTGCGCTAGCGCAAAGTGAGTATCAGAATACCTGTCAGAAATGCCTCGTAATGTACTGCAGACGCGAGGAGAAATAAATGCGCTATTAACACAAACATACAAAATGAAAGACATCAGATATAACAGCCAGGCGACATGACAAATTGATGCCATATTAATTAAGGTAGAACATGTGATTATGCACGTGACTGTGGCCCAGGAATACTAAGCCTGTACATATGTGGACACAGAGGCAAAGAGTACGAATTGATTATGATAGATTGAATCCTTTAAGACTGACATGCGTTGAATTGAGAAAACTAAAAATGTCTTGGAACATCAAGCCTGAGTAAACTAGAATGAATATGTCTTAATGTTGACATAGGTATTTAACTAGTCGGCTCAGACGACACAGCCGTCTTTACAACAAAGCTGCCAATGATCGTAACCATCCGAAGGAGTATGAGCGATTTGTGCCGAAATTCAACTATGTGTATAGGCTTAAATGAGCTGAAGGTTTCCAATCACGTTTGGTTACTGTACCTCAAATAAGTTACAAGAGCTAGGGTATGATCCGTTTAATGCGACCAGGCGTTTTAAGAGACCACTGCGTAGACAACCATCACTAGGTAAGAAAGCCTGTTTGGTCAATTCATCCTATAAACCAGACACCAGTCATGTTTGATGTTAACTTCAACATTCAGAGAACACTGCCCTGTCGATCTCTTTCAAAAGTATTTAGATTTCATTCTTTTTAAACAACGTCGGTAGCGCATATTCGTATTCAATCGGAAATTGAACTCCGAGTCACGCGCCTGAACAGCGAGCGTTAACTGCTTTACTGTTGGCTTCACACACGAGGTGACAATATCTGAACGTTAAACTACAATCAAAATCCTAAATTAACCATCACTAATATGTATGCAAGCACAATAAGCACACCCTGCTCTACAGGCAGACTTCCGATTAGCTCAACCAAAGATAACCTCCTCTGCGAGGTAATCTGAGGAGCAGTACAACTCAGACCAAACACCGAGGGAGTACGTTTTACTACTTTGAGTTTAATACGACCGCTGCTACAGTCCATACATCAGTGCAGAAAGAAAACGTATGTTGCAATATGTCAACATTTCGTTTATTCTCATCAGACAAATAAAGTTGGATAGGTTATGGATACGCATACAGTCACACCAACTATTATGTCATCACCACCACATACATGTCGTATTATGTTGATGAAAACGATACTACTAGGTGGCAGAACTTGAAAGAGTACGGATGCAGGTATGCCACTGACTGTGACACATCGCTATCGCGGATAATGTTTCTAACCAGTAATTTGAGTTATCAAAAGGAACCAGTCAGGCAGGCGACACCTACCCACTTTGCTCAGTGGAGCAGTCAAACATCACATTTTATGACCACTGTGTTGTCTGATCACCACGCGGATTCAACCAACCATTGGTGGTCCAAGTTTCACTTAAACATTTGAATGTAGCTTGGCGTGAAATTGTTCTCGGTACATACAGCAACGGGGCAATGGTTACCACTACAACCGTGACGCTCTGGGAACAACGTTATATACAAATAAAGCGGAAAATGTCAGCTGGTTTAGAACCAAATTGATGAACATTTCACATGGGTCCTTTTCATCACAAATTCGACAGCAATGTTGTTTTACATCCGAACACTATCAAGCAGCTGAAAGAAATAAAGGACATTGTGTTCTTGAAACTTGATAAGGGTTCTGACATCGTGATCATGCACAAGGACGAATATATCAGAAAAATGAACAAGATTCTGGCCGACCAAAGTAAATTCAAGCCAGATTCCACAACGGAGAAAACATGCTGGTAGAGAAGCAGATGGTTAAATAACTCCACGAGGCCCAGTATGGACAGTTAAAACCAAGTAGAAGTCAAAAGCTACGTATGAGGCGCACCAAAAATACACAAAGGCGTTCCACTACGCCCCATCCTGGCCCCGGATAATTCACCTTGCTACCAGCTCGCTCGATGGTTCATTGCTGTACTTAACCCAGTTCGGAAATTGCTGTCACTACACTATGTCAAAGACTCATTTGAGTAAACGTCTTAAAGGAGGTTTCTGTGAGTTCAAAAACAACGTATTTTATCGATTTACAATCTTTATTCACTAATGTTCCCCTGTATGAGACTGTAAATTTTCTTTGATTATATTTCAGTCCAGAATATTACATTGCCTCTTCCTCTTGATTATCTCAGGGATCTCATTTTCTTGTGTACATAAAACATTGGCGTTGAGTTCGAAGGAGTTGCTTTTCAAAAAATTGACGAGGTAGCTAAGGGCAGCCCACTGGGTCCAACCTTAGCGGATGTCTTCCTTGAAATGATTGAACTACAAATTTGTGATATCTCCATGACTACTTTATACAAAAGGTACGTCGATGATATATTGATTTTTACTGAGAGTGACAAGTTTCTTCCAATTTTTATGAACTTATTAACTCCATACATCCAAATTTGTCTGTTACTTATGAAACTGAGTCGAATAGAAGCCTAGCTTTTTTAGACGTTTTACTCACGAGACGTCTTGACGACACGCTGCAGCGGTCGGTTCATCGCAAAGCCACTTGGAGCGACCAATACCTCCAGTTCACCAGTTTTGCACCGATGGCCTACAGGTGTGGTTTAGTTAAAACACTGTTTGACAGAGCCCAACGAATATGTACAGATGATCGACTGATACAAGAGGAAGAAGTCCTAACAACTGCATTACTTGCTAACGGATATCCGGACAAATTTATCTCAGTTTATAACAACAAAATAACAGAAAGACCTGCAGTTCACACAGCAAACAAAAAAGAGGTGTTCATAAAGCTACAATCCAGGGGAGACTATTTGTCCACTTTACTGCGTCATCAGCTTCAGTCAGTTGTGAATCGCACATGCCGTGCAGTTGAATTGAGCCTCTTATCATCAACTCGAGGAGTTAATTACTGAAACGCTAGACGTGACACACCTAACTATTCTGTCTCACATGTCGTTTATCAGCCCACTTGCAGTTGCAATGAGTTATATCGGCAGAATGGATCGGTGTTTGCGTCAACGTATGACCGAACACTTCCAAAAATGGTTGATTAAGTCTTCTGAGCGAACGGACAGTCAAAGGAGCAACCGAACGCGAAACCAGGCATCGTCAATTACAAAGCACATCCTGGAGATAGGTCACAACGTGAACCGAACCAGGTCGTTCACTGTGTTGCTACGGCACCCAAACCCGAAAATGCTGGCCCTCAGTGAAGCTGTGCTGATTAAACAAAGAAAGCCAATGTTACCTGTGCAAAAATTGATGGTTCACGCCATCCACCTCTCCTGGTAGCGGCCTTTTGACCCAGAAATTCACTCTGTTCAACTATTGTTCCCGTGCACCTTTGTTATATATTCTATTTGTATTTAGTATGCGGCTAACGAGATAAATCGCAATGTTAACATCCCGCAACGTTGGTCTTCTTGTTGTCTTGATGAATTGAATTGTTTGTCGTACTGCTGAAGCGCATAACCCATGTACTGGTTTTCTGAATAAACAACCATTGCGCCATCAGCGTTCTTGGCTCACAACAATTTAACTCCGGTGAGACAGACATATAGCTGGGGCAAGACGACATCGCCTGTTTGCAGAAAAATCCGGTCAGCTGTTCCGCGATGACTGGACTACAGATTTCGGGGAAGAAGAATGCAGTAACTAGTGTCATGGTCCTAACGGTGGGGAGATCGAACCAAATCGGAGTCAGAAGTGCGAACTTTGGTTGCATCTGAGGAGTAGAATCCCTAGAGGTTACACTCCTAAAAAATCCTCACGACGCAAAGTGAAAATGATCGGAGGACACGATCCACTTGTCACAGTAGCTGCCTTCATTTGTAAGGTAACCTATAGGAAGTGATCAGAAAGAACCCCAGATCCAAATGGAACACAACACAGCAACCTGCTCATCCAAATTGATAGCAAATGGTCAAATGGATTGGAAAGGGATAATTCAATCACTAGTTAATCATACCACAGTGTAGTAAACAGAACTTAATGGTCGAGGTTATTCACATTTTGTGTAGCAACTTGATTGGATGTCAGAAAAACACAAAAGTTGCACATGACTACGGCCTCTTGGTGATAAGTCTTTAGTACCTCTTGACATCGTTGGTATGCACAACTCCGTGCAGGTTCACGCACACAGTTGAAGGTTTACACATGATGAACCGTTAGATACCGAATTCCGCTCGTATCCCCCGTCCTCTTGTGCGTTCTGTAGACCACATCTGAATAGTAGTGAAATCACTGTGTTACTTCGCTCTACGAACCGTATCGTTGAAAAAAATCCGAATTGAAGAACAATGAATTTGTAATTCTCAACAACCACTAACCGGTTCCGATCAAACCAATGTGCCGGATTTCTTCATTGAAAAAATGTGTGGACATTGCCTCAGAAAGAATACATGCAAAAATTGTCGGATTGTGGCTTACACATTACTTCATGCAACAGTTTGCTCCTTAATCAGGAAGAACGTCAACATGGTAAGGGATTGTCTATTCACCCATTTTTATGACAGTTCTACCAACCTTCATATAAGTGAGGCTCAGATACCCTGCTGTAGTTATATAAAGTGCTTAGGTGCCTTACGGGCTTTTCGTTGGACGTCTGTTTACACAAGGTCACATGGAACGTTTCATCCTGTGAGCATACTCTATGAGATCAAATAATTTCTTTTTCGATGCCCCTCAACTTTTGTACTTAGATTTATCCATTTGTGCAACAAATTCATTTGCAAGTTGGTTAATCCACCTTATTGTAGTACACAAACCCTGCAGTTTGCCTGAATTGTACAATAGGACTAAAATCCCTAGCAGGCCGTCGCAGTTCAGAAAAAACAACTTTTTCTGAAAATGAAATATTAACTTCTTTGTAGAAGTAGTATGCCTGGCAATAATGAATTTCCACGTTTGAGTCAAATAAAGCGAAATCCAGACCAAAAATGATTAATCACAGTGACCACCTTGCTCACAAAACCTTCCGGTTTTGAACAAGCGATAAACATTATCAGTGCCAATCGAATTTTAACATAAAAATGAGCAAAAAAACGAATAAAAACCGTTTCATTATCAGTATGTGAAGTTGTGGAATGGATGTAAACCACACGACTGTATTGATCAGCGTGATAAAGACGACTTGGTCATTTGCATAGCACGAGTTCGATCAGGTGGAAACGGACATACACACACAAACCAAATCGGTAATTCGGTCGCAAGTAACTGCTATCAGCTTGGTTACCATACCACACACAGCACAAACCCTAAAAGTTGTAAAAACAGGCCTGTTTAAGTCAAGAATATCCACAACCGAAGTTACTGATAAAGGATTGAGTAAGACACATCAACAGGTTCAAACCCAAACGGAGCTTAGCATGCTTAGTAATTGCAGAAAATGAAATATACTTGCAAAATGATGGAGCCACTGACAGAGGTAGAGGCTCGGACAAACGGGAAACGTTCGTATGCACTGCAACGTTACAAGAAAGGAATTGTAATGGGGCAACGGCGAAAATACCCTTCGTAAGTAGTTGAAATAAAATAACTTAAATTCACGGTGATGTAACAGTGATTGTCAATTTCAAAGTGACATTGCATGGTCGACACCATTAATGACTGAACTGAAAAGATCAACATAATCACCATCATCATAAACAGCAATACATCAGTGGTTCACACTGATGCTTAACTGCCACACAGCCATGAAGAAGAAACAAACCCTGTTTAAGAAGAGAGAAGAAGAAAGGGAGAGGGTAGGGGACCTAACCGCTAAAAACAGCTACGTCTACATTCAAACATACAACATCAAGGCGCCTACACCTTGCAAACAAACAACCAAGCTGTAAGTGAAAGTAAGGCGTCATCAGCAAGACAGCTTCCTCACGGCTTTCACTGCCACGCGTCATTAAGTGCACTCACTTCACAGACAACTCGACCAAACAACGACAACATTCACGCCACTGAGTTCGGTTAGCCGCCATCTCACCTAAAGTTCCAAGCCACCGAATGTGAGTCGCGAGAGCCCCAGCCCGGGAGACGAACCCTTCGTGAACGATTTCATTTATCTACCCCAGATCATCTGCTCATTTCGCACCTTGCGCCAGTCGGCAGCATCATCGCCAAATAGTGCTCGGTGTGACAAACGACTAGCTCGCATCCTTAGTACATGACCTAACCATCTAAGTCTGTTCAAATTTAAGGTGTGAACAAAAGAACTCACTTGACAATCACTACCAAACACCCGCTTCTTAACCTCCTCGTTGCTTATTCACTGGTGTCACCCGATACGAGTGACTGAACGCAGAAATCGGCGGTCGAATACCTGAAGACGGTACACGCCCTCTACCTCGAGCGGCCCGGTTTCGCTGCCGTGAAGTAATACAGCCCTCACTGTTGTCTGATTTGCACGACCCTTAAGCATCAGAGCTCCTTTTTGTCGCAGGAGGTGGCGCAGATTAGCGAACACCGCCCTAGCTTTAGAGACACGCACTTCTATTTCATTCCATACACCTACGCCACCGCCGACGACGCAGTTTCCCAGGTATGCAAACTGGTCAACAACCTCCACGGCTTCATTATCTAACGATAAACCTATGTAATCACAGCAATCTTGCAGAAGCACTTTGCATTTCGAGGCTGCAGAGCGCATTCCGAAGCACTTAGCAGAACGCGGAATAGCTTTGTGTTGTCTGCGCTGTTTGAAAAGTGTCAAACAACAACACCTTATCGTCAGCATAATCAAGATCAGTCAG
>JTDE01000616.1:213522-250628 GCA_014338405.1 Paragonimus skrjabini miyazakii
CGGAGCAATGTTTGCTCGTTTGGATCCCAGTGAACAGTCGCTTGTGCGCTGTCAGACTCAACACTGCGGTAAAAGTCTGTCGACGCAAATCAGAAAACCGTTGTGTATTCATTATATCGGCGTATTATCCGACGGACAGCTGTTCGGATGCTACCAAAGATGCGTTCTATGACGCCCTCGTTGACCTTCTGAGGCAAACTAAACACTCAGACATCATCATACTAGCGGGCGATTTTAATGCTCAGCTTGGTCGTATTTCTCCGGATGAGAAGCGGCTAGGAGGTATGTTTGGTGTCCGGGCACAACGCATTGATAATGGTGAAAGACTGCTGCAGCTATGCGTATCCCACGGCCTGTATATTTCGAGTACGGCATTCCAACACAGGAAGAAGCACTGTGTTACTTAGTGACCTCCGTGTGCTTCCCAGTCGTGGACACAGTTGGATCACATAGCAGTCAATTACAGTTGGCGCCACTCTGTTAAGGACTGTCGTGCCTTTTGGAGCAACCACCTGGATTCGGACCATGCTGTTGTGCGTGCCCGTTTTGTTTTGTCATCTGCCCAGAGAACATAAGCTCGTAAATGCAAGATGCTTAACTGGCAATCGAGCGATGAGGATGTAGAGAACGCTTACCAAAAGGCGTTGTTGAAGAAATTGCCCAGTTCGAGTCAGGTGAGTGATCCTAACGAACACTGGGAACAAATCGCCGAAGCTATGAAAGCATGCTGTGAACAGGCATGTTCCGAAGGAGCTGTTCAATTTCGACAGAACTGGATTTCCATCATGTCAATAAACCTCATGAAGGAGCGTCGCTCGATCCCACCTGGTTCTCAAAATGATTATGACCGTCGAGAACCTAAACGCAAGCTGACTAAAAGCTTGCGTAATGACCGCTTATCTAGTGCCAAGAAATCGATACAAAATGGTGAGTGACCAAAAGCTCACATTTGTGATGGTTGGGTCACGTACTCCGTATGTCATCTAATCGTTTACCGTACCGGGCATTATATGCTGAGACCACCAACAGTTAGGTAAAACCGCGTGGTAGTCAACCAACAACGTGGTCACAAAATATGAGGACCTTGACTGCTCCATTGAGCAAAGTGGGTAGGTGTCGCCTGCATGCCTGGGGTCCCCGTGATCACTCAAACTGCTGGTTAGAGACGCTATCCGAGATGGCAATGTGTCGCAGTCAATGGCGAACCTGTATCCATACCATTTCTAGCTCTTTCGCTTAGTTTTGTTTTAATAATGTTCAACCTTCTTAGTAACGTTTTCTTCTAGGATATTCCACGTCACTGTTGAGGTGAGCGGCGGCCCGAATCACAGTACCTTTTGGTCAGGCCCATGGCTGTTATGATTATGATAAGTGTGCAGAAAAGTACGTGTTTTTAACAATGTTACTGAAATACATATGCTGCGCACTGCCCACATTTTGCACATACACAAACAGGTCTATTTGGCAAAAACCAATAATCCATCAATGCCATCGAACGTTTTCGTCCAACCTGGAGGGTTTGCTGCAAACAGGCTGTGTATTAGTCGTTTTTAAAGCAATCACGATAAGCCTGACCACTTTCTTTGTTATGTTCACAAAATAAGGCTGGCATAGCACAGTCATCTGGTGATCACCAGAAAGTACCTGACGTACCTTTCGCGGTGTGAAGACACGGTCGCATAATCAAGTTCTCCACCTTTCCAATCATTCTTGCGGCTACTTCCGATCAGAACAGACCCAACTGAGAAAAATATGGGCCCCGGGTGCACTCGAACCCGCGACAGAAACAGCACATCCAGACACGGCAAACGCTATACAGGCTGATGTGCACAATGTCGGTCTTTAATATGATGTACTGCCTTCACTCCATCTCACTGCGCATGCGCGACCGATATAATTTTGATCGCCCCGTAGGTGAATAGCTAATACGGTGCGGAAGCGGAGTGCCAGCATGAATGATAAGCTACAATAATTCTTACCATCTGAACGCCAAAGGCGATCGTTCAAGGATCAAAGGTGATCGAGTAGCCAGTGAAATGCCTTCAACCGGTCCTTTTTAATGTATCGGTAGATGGCGGACGCAAGTCAGAAAATTCCACCCACTTCTACACAAAGTGAAGGTGATTTTCAAGCTTAATTTACTGCGAAGGCAATGGCTGCTGAGATACGGTCTTCTGTGAAACTAAGTTTAATTCAAGTAGATAAAGGAATTGTCGTTGTCATCACCATACGTTTCAACCGTTTGTCAGGTCCAGCCATGGAAAACTGAGGCAATCTGTTTTTGTCAATCATGTGTCACCCCATACATCAACGGGCTAACAAAACCAGGTCGCGGGTTGCCATTGCTCGCTGAATTACATGTTCATGAAAGTTGAATTGGAATAGCTGAACGTACATTTGTCATTCATGAACGTCTATGCATTTTGCCTCCTGAGATCGCGTGACAAACGATTCGATGGGCAGTTTGCTAATCGTTCGCTGACCATGTTTGAGGGACACCAGACTAGTGGTACCAAAGAAGTTGTGAGGGCAACTGAGTAAAGTAATGAGTAGGGCAAAGGAGGGATTTGAATCATCTTCCCGGTATTTTGGACCATGAGGACGATTACTGCTTTACTTGCCCGTATTGAAGGTAATTTCACGAAAGATCGAAACTCAGCAATTCATACTATTTTTAACTGTAATCAGTATCTGTTGGCAGAATGAAAGAGAATTTGATAGAAATAAGCATTCCAAGGTGCTGACAGCTAATCGATCGCCGCTGACTCTTGAACGTTAAGAAAAACTGTACGGAACATGGACAGTATAGTAAACAATAAGCAATTCTAGATAATGATGATAAAGAAGCGGACCGGAAGACAAACGGTAAAACGGCGGGAAAACTAGCGGCATCCTTATAATTATGATTAGCCCGACAACGAGATAGCAAAAATCAGAATTGATCGTTAAAACTTCTTATAATTTGAACTGGATATGTTCGAAAAGTGACAAAATCCGCAATGCGACCATAATGTACCAACAGTGAGTCAGAAATTAGATTCATATCTGAAGGGAGTAGACTTTTAGACGCAAATTGACTGCTGTTTGAATTCTCACATCAAGAACAAGATAACCGTAACTGAGATGGAAGGCAGGGTGCCCGAACTGGAAACTGAGACGGAAACCTTGCCCATGTAACACAAACGCTGTGTCATTAACTACAGACAACCATCGTTTTTGTATTTGCAGTATCATGTTATACCCCTGGTTGTAGACAGTTCCAACGTTGCTGTGCACAGAACCACTAGCACAGTCGAAGAAACAGCAGACCACTGACTGCATCAACCAGAGATTTGGAAAAAGATTACCCATTCAATAGATTTTTATATCACAATGCAAACAACTATAAACCAAGAAATCAAGGGGAATAAAAAATATCATCGATTAAAACACCCCATGTGAGGATCAACGTGCGAAGAACGGCAAAGCTGGATCTGTGTAGCATACAAAAATGCAATGGTAAGAGAGGAAAATTAGACAAAAACAACTGGTTTGAATCTGCCTCACCCTGGTAGCATGTGAGGAGGAGATTTTTCGGCAGCAACGTGGTGTGTGTATATTGGCAAGTGCATGAGGTGAATTGATGAATGGTAGACCCGAAAGAACTAAGTAGGACGCAAAGAAGCGACAATAGAACAACGAGGATCTATCCAGGTCATACGCACAACTTAACCGGAAGAACAATATCGGCCGGTTTTGACCTTACGAATCGGCTACTAGCCAGATACAATCGAAGTTAAATGGGGTTTAGTTGTGACCAGCCAAATGGTAATTAAAGTATCACATAACCAGAGAACAACTAGACTGATTGCGACAGCAAACAGATACCAAGGAGTGTTACTTGAATGCCGACGCAGGCGGCGCCACGTCTGTTAACAAACGCTCATCCCCATCGTCCATCAAACGACCCAACTGCGACATTGTGTCGTTTTTTCTTTCTTGCTCCAAAGCCTCAGAAAATTTGGAAGCAGGGACCATGTGCGAAATCCCTCCGACCACAGGGACTTGGGATGCAGAGCTCCCAGCACTGCTGGGACCATCACAGGGGACAGCAGCTTCACTGATCGAGTGAACATCTTCATGAGCGGCAGATAATAAGGGACTGTCATCACTGTCGCGATGATCGACCACAATGGACACTGATCAGTCATGTACGGAACAAAAAGGAAAACAGCAAGGTAGGAATTCATCCATTGAGGCTAGGGATAGGATGCTCTAAACTGTGCTACCACAGACAAAGTCAAAAGAAGTGAGAGAACCCCGAAAACTAGACTGGAGTAAATAAGAACACTGGCTAAAAAAAGTAGACAAAAACTTTCAAATATCACTGACGAGTAATAGGAGATTCGGTTGAAAAACATTTAACATAATTCATATATGACTGCAGCTTTTGCATTCACATAGGTTTCTCATCTGGCCGCTTTTGGAAAGAGGCAATAGGTTCGTATTTTCATCTTGTTAGGGCTCATCAGTAATACGTATACCGCCGAGCTATGAACTCCGGTTTACGCTTTCATGAGGCAATCGTGCATTACATATTATGCATGCATATCACATGCAAACGCTCAACCACATTCTCTTGCAAGTAATTCTTGCGGTGCCCGATCACCGCGAGAACAGACAAAGTGAGTGATCTGTTGGCTCTAAAGGATGATAACACGATTCAAAAATCTAGTCCAGTTGAAGTCACAGAAACCAGTAAACGTGCGAAACAATGTATTCACTATTTATAAGTGACAAGAAGTTTAGCAGATGTAAGCTGAACATCAGTCGTAGTTGGCTGCAGCTTTAGCATTCGGACAGACTTCTCAATCAATCTCTATTTGAAAAAACATACTAGACTCGAGCTTCGTCCTTGGATAATCCCGTAAGTAATGCATACCTTTGGTAGCTGGAAAATCTAAGTGAATAGGAAAACTAGATTCAAATGTGAGCAGTGTTCAATTTATAGTTAAACATCTCCAAGAGAGTTCACATGTGCATATGTTCATCATTTGGTCCTCCCAAGCAACAGTAAAGGTTCAGCTGAGCAAATTTCAAGACAAATAAACATGAATTTGCATACAAACATGCATTAATCGTTTTGAACCGGAGCCGTGTGTACCACTGCTAGTCGTTAGTCGTCATCCATCTTGACAGCAGCGAGAAACAGAAAAACAGAGATTACCAGAGAAAAAACTCGTGGGAAACAGACAGCGAGTCACTGACTGAAGTTCCAACCGGCAATGCAATCGGCTGAGAGTTCACCATATTCGATAGGTAGGCGCTAGCATATAAGTCAGGACATTGATGAGATATGTGGCAGCTTCAGCGATGCACTAGACTCAAAAAACGGCCATAATTCTTTCTAAACTTAAATGAAAACGGCATTGGACATTGGATTTTAAATAATCTCCCGAAGCAAACTGAAGCCATCAGGATGCTACCTCGGATTTGCATCGGTGAAGATAAGCAGGAATAATTTTGACGGTCTGCGCAGACAACACAGTACACAAGGCGCTTACCAGAGGTTGTGTCGTGACTCGACCGAGTTTGATCAATACAGACGTCTGAAAAATGAGACGGTTCGTGATCCGAGTCTGTCAACAACGGCGCAGTTTCTTCTTCCACTGTCCGATTGACCAAATCGCGTTCTAGACGACCATACATGATAAACTGACGTAGCCGTCCGAACGGGCGGCGCAAAAATAATGGTCGTGAGGCCCGATTTGTAACCCCCGGCACTTCTTCGGAAGAAAGAGCCGGTGCGCCGAGGATCTCAACTGTCTGATTGCATACAGGACACCGACGGCGGTTTCGGAGCAACCACGGATCGATGCATTCAGTATGAAAAGCTGGCAGAAAAAGCACAGACAAACAAGACAGACCGAAAAAGCGAGTTGATTACACTAGTTCACGTGTTAGAACTCAGAAAATTAGAGGCTATTGACCTATTATTTCCGTTGGTAATCACATGAACAGTTGAAGTCAGTGAGCTGACATTTTCCGTTCACAAATTTCAGCTCCATCACTACGGCACAGAAAGCGGACGGGCAAAGTTGGTCACGTGCATCACTAAGAAAAAGTGAGTGCAAAGTCCAAGGACAATAAGATACTTAAAAATGGACGAACACACGTGGTCGTAAACAAAATACTTAAGCCGGAAATAGGAAGAAAAAGGACGATATGATAACTAATGAATTAATGTGAACAGAGGACTAGTTAACAGATAAAATGATGTCCAGTTTAAAAAACACCGCTGAGAGAAAGCACAGCTCTAGTAAACAAACAGCCGGGAAATGATGTACAGCAGAAAATGATTAATCAATGCTCAACTTTTGGAGCATTCAAGGAGAAAATACTTTCCCAATACGTTATCAAAAAATCTTGTGAAAACTGACAATAAGGTAATTGGTAACCTGGATATTCCAATTTCATAGAAATAACTATAAAAAAACGACGGTGGTGATCGGCATCACTTAAATAAAGTACTTGAAAAACGGTTATCACCAACTAGAGAGCTGCTGTCACATTCCACTACTGAGTGTGAAGTAACACGGCACCCATTAAGAAACTATCAAATATCCGCAAAAAGAAACAACCAGAATCTCAATACCAGAAAGGTGTCTTTGCCCGAGGTATCTATGAGTGTAGAACATCCATATTTCGCTTGTTCTATCTGGCTTCTCCGAGATTAGAATAATCAACAGCTATCCGCGTTTGATCACAACGGTTTGAAAAGTTTTCTATGTCCAACAACAACAGAGCGTAAGCTTACAAACAGACTGTGTTGCTGATTGGATTCTCTGGCATTATCCTTGTGATTAAAATTAATGAGGGTCTTATTTTCAAAACCAGTTTCATGCTCCTTTGTTCCTGTACATCGTCTGACTCGACACTAAAAAGCGATTGTTTTATGATGGTCCACAAAATTCGCGTGAACCAATCGGGACGACCACTATCAAGATTCGGTAAACAAGACTATTTGCACCTAGGTTTCGCCTGGAATTTCACCAGTTTAGGGGATGAGGTCACCAAAACAATTCAGCTGACAACCAATGCGTTACAGAAGTAATTGATTATGCATAAACAATTAACCGGGGTGCCAAGAAATCTGCCCTAACAAAACTTATGTGAAGGAAAAATGTTAATTGCAACGAACTTTCTTCACTGCAATCAAGCACACATTTTAAGGATAGAATGAGGATCGGATATCCTTGAAGAATGTGTCCTGACAGCGAAAATAAACGTAGAACGGAATGCTTCATACATGCATTTAAACCAACCGAATGTTCCGAGAAGTAGTGGGAATAGAATCAACTGATATCTAGACAGCTTTAAAATTAGCATGCAACATCATGTGACAGTACCGTAAACAGCTGATGCAAAGGTCATCTGAGATACGCTACAAACCAAATAACAGCTGATCCACATTTTACGTTCCAGCCAACAACAGCAGAACCGGCGACATAGCACAGATAGTGGTGTGCTGAGCGAAACGTTAAGTCTAAGATCATAGGAAATTCCACTGAATGAACGTGATAGATACAGAAAAAGCAAAACAAAGCTAGTATATCGAAAAGCTGACATGAACAGATATTTCTGATGTTGCTGGTAAACTAGGAATAATTCAACAGGTAGGAAAGTGGATAATGATGTCGGTGTTATATTGATGATGTGTTGATAATTACTGATACCAAGGAGATGGCAACGAGTATGCTCGGTTCAATGAACAAGCTGAATTTCAAAATAAGCTTCACTTCTGAACATGAGCAGGATGAATTCCTGGAGTTTCTGGATATTCTCATGCAGCGCCAGAACAACGGTTGCTAACTGAGGTCCGTCTACTGGAAACACACTTGGACTGGGCAGTACCTGAACATTCACAGTTTTGTGCCGATCCAGTAGAAGCGGGGTCTGGTGATGACTTTATTCTTCTTCTTCCAGTGTCCTTTTTTCCCTCCTCGTCGATCGTTCTTTCGTGATGCTGTTCTCAAGGCAGCTACATCCGCTGCGAGTTGCTCCATTGTCTTCTGCATTTCTACCAGTGTCTTCTTGCCCAAGTTGCCGTTTGCATCCACTGAGGTCACGGACAATACTGCCAACTCCCGCGTCACTTTCACAAGCTCATCAAGGTCCACTGGGCGGGCGACATGAGTAATACGGACTTGGTCGCGAACCGCCATCGGGAGACCTTCAATAAACTGCTCCGTTAACAACTGCCGTCGTGGTTCTTGATCCAACCCTGGTAGTGCCCTGTCCAGCAAACCTTGCAGAGTGGCATCGAACACGGATGGACCCGCTCCTTGTCCAAGCCTGGCCGCTTTGAACCACCGCATGGCCTCCTGACGGTCTGCCGGGCTGTCAAACGCAGCCACCAGCGCTTCCTTTACAGCGGCCCACTTCATCTTCGCACGGCGTCCAGCGGTACCTTCGCCCTGCCCTTCACCAGAGTCCGCAGGGCAGCCAGTTTCACACGGTCGGTCTGGACTCCGGCCACGTCCTCGAAGTCCTCCAGGAACGTCCGGACGTTTCTATCTTCGAACTGCTGCGGCCAGGGTATCTTCAACCCCGCGTTCGTCACGGCCCCAGCTGTTGTGACCGCAAAAGACGCTTGGCTTGCAAAGATGTTAATTACACAAACTCCCGTACAGGTCATGTCGAAAATTGGACCACAAACGCGCACACTCATTTGCACGGTAGACATGCATTCACATACATTGGGTGATAGTACGTTGTCATTCGCCTTGGTGGAACTTCTCTCATAACGCGTACACACTAGTCCGATAGTTTCTTTTTGTCCGTTGTCTTCTTGGCGTTCGGAGCTTGCCCTTTTGTCCCTGAATGTCACCTGTGAACAATATACTACTTGTGAGTAGTATACTACTCACAACGAAATTGCCTGTCTTACAACAATTCTATCGCGAAAGAAGAATCTGTTCAAGAGAAACAATGGTCAAAGAGATGTGACTGTTGAGGACCACGGTCAAAGAAAATGGCTATCTATCGGCATTTGTTGAGAAATTCAGCAAACAAAAGCCGGCCGCCGCGATGTGTTCAACAGTTCCCAAACTAAATGTCTATCTCCGTTTGTCATACAAAGGTGATGACATTGCCACTCTGTTGAAAACACGTCTCACAGCGGCTATGGGACGTACGTTCCATGCAGCCCAACTGGTCATGCTGTTCACCACCACCCGAATCTCAACACCACCGTTGAAACCACCGCTACCGCTCAACGCCAAATCTTACATCATCTATGAATTCTCGTGTGAGTGCCGGGCCACTTATATGGGCAGAACGGAGCGGCAGTTACGTAATCGGGTCAACGAACACATTCCAGTTTGGGTTCGCAAAACACTCATGGATACCACCACACCGGCCTGAATTCAGAATGTGATAAGTCACAAGGAACCAGCGTCCATCGATCGCCCAACATCTGTTGACTTGTCGACCCCAATTAAACCTGGAAAATGCGTTTCGGATACGTTACGCAACAAAAAATCGAAGGCTTCTCCGGCTCGCGAAGGCGGTAGCAATTAACAAATGGAAGCCACCCTTTTGCGTACGGAAAGACCTGTTTATCAGTACCGGATTGCCCTGGTAACTGATGTGTATATGTATGTGTGTACGTATGATAGTTGATTTTGTTGTTTAGCTTCATAATGCCCACTGAACTTTGCTATATAAACCCACAGACTGCGGTATGTACCAGATGAGACGCAGCGAAATGTACTCGAGAGATACATTGTACAGAAAACTGTTTCTGACTTCTCTGTTCAAATTTGTTACGAGAAAAGGCTGCTCTGCTTGGATAATGATGTGTTTTTCAGGGGATCAGAATGTCAAACCAACTAGCAAGAACCTTCAACTTTATGTGAGATTATCTGATAGAATTTTCATACAGTGGATTGAATTACTTGGGAATTAAAGTTAATCCGTTGATGCTGGTTCGAATCTCTACCACATAATCTCATAAAAGAATGTGTGAAAAGAACTTAGCCTTGAGAGCTGGTTATCAACAAGACAATTGATCACAAGCTTCGCATTTGGAAAAAAATTTAGACAGGTATCCGTGAGAATAACGAAGATAGACATGGTTTTGTTAGGGCGCCCACCCTGTGACCGTCCCAGGGCACCTCCGTCGTGAGAAAGAAGAAAAAAACCACTTGACTCAGTCTTGCTTAGCGGAACTGTTCAAATCGGTTGAGACTTTTTATACCGCTATGCACATGTGCGATCCTGACTCTTTCTCATGATGTGCTGGGAATGTGTGTTTCATGACGTGCCCTATAAATACCTTGTACTTGTCGCCCTAGCCGCACCCCGTTTTGGAGCGGGACAAAGCGTCTTGTTTTGAACGCGTCTTTTGGCTTGCCTTGGGAGCGAATACGGGACAGTCGCGGTACTATTCGGGACCGAGATTTTCGTGTGAATTTTCACCGGGACGAGAATCCGATCTTATCGAGCGCACCACTATACCGAGATCGAACCAGCGTATCGTTTAGGAAGGCTGACAACAGGTTTTCACTGAACCTCAACATCTACGGCGTCGAAAAGACATACTGTCATCCTTAAAATGAAGGATGTACAGTTCCTACGGGAGAACCATCACATATCACAGCTCGGATAATGAGCCCGTTCAAGAGGAATGCCTGACCACTGTTGTTCTCGCCTATTAGCCAGCAACAAGGGTGCTGGAAACGTCAGCAGCGCAGCAGCTCACAATTAGTAACAAACACTGGATGCACAAACAATTGGTCAAATAATAAACTTGTACAGTCTGCGATGATACGACCAGGTGCGGAACGGTAATGACAACAAGAATTGCTGAATGAGAGTACCAACAATCTAAACATAGAAGGTTATGATCCTGATTGGCACACTGAATGTGGTCGGTAGATGTCACCTGTCGGATTAAGGGGTTCGTTAATATCCGAACAGCCGGTTGAAGATGTAGTCGGACATAGTACCGTGTCGTAGCCGAAGACGCACGTACACTCCTGTTGACAAAATAAGTTTGTCGGACGAACTTGGATGAAAATTCACCACAAACTTGAATAGGGTGAAATGAATAAAAAAACAGAATGGGACGGAGCCCATTCATATCTAAGATGTTCGTCGATTACCATTTTTCAAGGTCGACGTTTGCGCAAGAATAAAAAAGCGCAATGAAGTCACCAGTTGGGCTAGTCTAAATAACTTCATGTACCAGAGAATGTCTTCTAACCAGAATATTCGGTATGAACACTAATTGGAGTGTTTGAAAAAAGGACCTATTGTTGTAGCTATTCAGTGGGAAGTTGTTTCGCGAGAGATAATGCCTTAGTATACGTCACATGTGATTTTCGGGTTAGGAAACATAAGGGCAGCGAAGCGGACGCAGAATCATGAAGAAGCATTTTTTCATAACCAGTGACGAAATGTTTGTCAGGTACTAGATCGTCTCGAAAGTCTCCGTACTTTCGAGAAGCCCAGTTTAAGATGATGCGAAAAGGATTTTTAAAAATTTAAGTTCACACAAAGTAACCCCCATTGTGCTTGAGACATTTGCAGACGCTTACGTAAAACGGTCCCCCGTTAAACGTCGAACACTCTTCTGGCTATTCCAGTCATCTTTTCTCGAGAGTCCTTTTCTTTACAGAAACAGTCAAGAGGGCGGAAATGCGATAGTCCGTTGATGAGATATCCGGCAAACACAGTGGACAAGGAGAAGTGTTAGTAACCAGCTGTAACCAACAGCAGTAACTGGAAGCGGCGAATCCCCGCTGGTGGCTGCTTAAGAAGTTTCTGATAAACCAATTCCAATTAATCAAGATATGACTCCACTATGACCATTATATCAGATCGAAGAAGGCTGCAGCGAACTAAACCGCAGCAGCTCACTAAACAGTGTTCATAGTCTTCTATGAGTGAAGGTTTCGGTTGGGCATTGGTCCATGTGGTTTACTTATGCCGAGCAGCTGTAAAAACTTTCTTCAGTTATCGAGTGACAGAAAAAGTGCATGTTTATTTCATAAAGACAACCAATGAAGCACACTCTTCGAAGCTAAACTTCGCATGAAGTTTCGCCAATCCGTGTGGTCTCCATCGATCAAACTTTCGCTTTTGTCCAATGGCACTCAAATGAGCACCTCCATAAATCCGGGGGTCATCAATGCAAGAGCGTTCAAGATTTGCATCTATAAGCTTAGCAACTAATTTTTGAACTGTCCTTCTTTAGTAAGTATATTCAACAAAACGTACTTCCACGTTTCTAACCGCCTCTCAAACCCCCTTTCAAACCCCACATTAAATTCATAAAGTGCAATAAACCATTTTAAAAAATCAGGTTTTTCCAAGTCACTATATAGAGTTAAAATGTCAAAGCTACCTACTTTTCACGGAATACGAAGACAGGATGAATAAAATGGTTTATAGTACATTTAGTTACTTTTGCATAACGCTAGAATACAGGAATCAACCACCATGAAATGTGTGGAAACGTTCATAGTGTCCAAACAGAACAATACGAACCGACCAACATCACATAACGCTCTGTCTTTTGTTACTGCTTGACAAAATGGGAAAACATAACCAAAGTAATGAAAGAAAGGCTAAAGTGATTGGCAAGAAGAGGTATAGACGAAACCTCTAGAACGCGTTGTTTCATAGAGTTCCAGCCACTCCCGAGGGGATCTCGAGACAATCATAAATAGTGCGCACATGCAAACGACGAGTTGAAAAATTATCAGTTACAGTACTTTGTCTGTTGACCTTGAAAGAACACAGACGGAAAGCATGCAATTCGACCGGAAACCAAGGAAGTACTCACCATGATGACAAGGTAAAAGACGGAGCTTATCACGTTCTTTGTAGTCTTCCAAACAAATAGGACAGGTTTCGTAGGGATCTTGATCTGCGAACCGACAAACGTGAACAGACAATAAATCGAACGAACAATACAAAGAAACAAGCGACCAATACCGGAAATTGGAAGAGAACGATGTATCTGAATAAAACCTGGCAATCAATTTGACAAAGGTACCACACAGTCATGTCAGTGTGATATCAAGAGCTGAGATAAGTAACAGTCTCCTTTAGGCTATGTATAAATAGCATTTTATAACAGTGTGTAACAAAAAATGGACCATGCGAATAACACAAGGCGAACAAATTTAGCATACGTCGAGAAAACAAACAGGCAACCTACTGCAGAAATTCACTAAATTTACAACTTAGGAAAAGCTTCGAATTAGAAGTGGTTTCATGGATTTTTTGCAAGTATATCCATGTAGTGGAATGCTGTATCAGTGGATATCGAACCCTTGACACAGGGATAAATTCGACTTGACCACTATCAAAACGCTTACAGTAGCTTTTGACAACCATCCGTTGCAAGGAATTCACTCAAAATCATCGAAGAATCAAACCACAAATCGTTTCATAGATTACTTTGTTAAGGCTAATGCTTCATTGATGAACATATTGATTCCACTGGCATGAAATAAATCCATGCATGACAGAAGTAAACATCGGTAGGATTCCCACAAATCTCAGTAAATAATAATTTGTATGATGTAAACCTGAATCAATAATGGACGATGAATTCAGGTCGACGCGTATTCCAAATTCACAAACGTTTGGTAATCAACGAGTGCACAACCTGAGAACTTTTACTGATCCATACAGCTGGTCGAGAAATACTCTAATGCATTGTCCCATTCCGGCCGGAAGCATCCTGTCATGTTTGCTTAAATATCGGCCTGCGATTGTGCGTAAAACCATAGCTTGTATGAGAGAAAATATGTGAACGCGGCTCATCACGGAGGGTGGCCATGGTTTGCAGACACCGCTTGGTGTGACCAATTTCGTTGCGGAGTATGCCCTTAGTCCTTGGGTTACATAGTATAGTAGGTTGTTTCTGATGGTTAGCAAAAAGTTTAAGCCAAAGAGATAAAAACAGCACATACACAGACAGCACAGCAGACATGTTTAGCCGAAACAATCAGCTTCATCTACAAGAGCTACTGAAAGTGATGCATGGCTTTGAGGTTAGGGAATTCAATAAACCTTGTTGACAAATGCGGGATGGTACTTG
The DNA here is from genome assembly GCA_014338405.1 of Paragonimus skrjabini miyazakii. Lineage (NCBI taxonomy): Eukaryota > Metazoa > Platyhelminthes > Trematoda > Plagiorchiida > Troglotrematidae > Paragonimus > Paragonimus skrjabini miyazakii. The sequence goes on from JTDE01000616.1 coordinate 227,621, forward strand.
TTGATGAAAAAGAAGTTTAATGCATAGCAATTGCCGACAAAACCCATCCAAAACAATTTAATTCATCAGAGAAGAAGGGAGGCATGCCACACTATGATGTTTCGTTTGTTTTTAACAGTTGCGAACATAAGACATTGAGAAAACATGGATTAGACAAACAGTAACAAAGAATTAGCATATCGAAACATGCGTCTTCTATCGGCTCTGATGGTGTGGTCAATGATTCAGAATAACTCAGTCTAGCTATGCTCGTACCGTAAGCGAACGACCAAGTATGAGCTGGGTAGCATATCATAAATTGAACGTTTATGAATCGATACGACGCGTACCTTTCGCGAATCGTTTCGTAACCAGTTGGCGTAGATGGCGTTGTGACAATCGCCCGCGATGAGCGCGTCTCCATAAATTGCATAAATGAGCCGCGAAACAGCCGATAAGCACGAGTAGGGAGGCGCCCACAAGAACGAGTAGAGACAAAAGAACATACTTCAACGGTAGATTGTAGAAGCTCACCATACTGCCCAGGTATCTGACACAATGGAAGAAAGTTAAACAAATTTTGTCGCAGCAGTACAACCGTAACGATAAGTCAACTGTTGGAAATAAAATCTTATTGTCCGAGTATCCGGATTCCTAGTTTCCGGAATCCTCAATGGAAAGCACCAAGAGGAGAAAAACGTTAAAGAAAACGTTTAGGCGATGCACCTGAAATTATCGTACAACAGTACTGTAAACGTAAGTTACAACCAACCATGAGGAAAATCAAGTCGACAAACTCTAAGAAACGTTACATGTAACCTCATTGTTTGGTCGACATCCAGTCAGTAAATTTGGGCAGCCAGCTAAATTCGAGAGCACTGTATCCCAATTCCGATTTCAGATTTGAGTTTTATGGATAAGATTTGGTTATCCTAAGATGGTTCCAGTGAATTGATTACCCGCATGTAGTGATCTAACAGCTTGGCTAGTAAACAGATGAACCTGAAAACTGTCACTTGCATCTTATGTCACCCTGGTCGTAATTGCACGTGTATCGTAGTCAATAGCGAGCATGTATTCGTACAGTTGCTCACAATTCTTTTTCATCATGCTCCAGTGTTATCTTCCTCCATTTTTTATTCTTAAATTTGCACTTATTTACTCACTGTCAGGATCAAAGGCAACCCGAACCATAGTAACCAGCTCAAAACTAAAGTGACCTTTCCATTCAACGAAAATTTTCACACTTCCCATTGGATACACCAAAAGCAAGGACACGTTCAAAAATGAGACATAAATTACATTAGTAAGCAGCCGAATGATTGAAGCGATAAAACCAATCAATAAGGTGAACACCAGTAACCAGTAATCAAGGTCAGACTTAATCGTTGGACACTAATAATCAGCACTGAGAATTTTATGTATGAACGCTCTGATATGTCGGTCATCCTTTAGAATACTGAACAGATTACGCCACTTATGGCATCTCTGTATTCGGGGATTTTCCCATAAACAATCAGATAAGGGAGTAAGTCTTAAGAGAAAAGCAATGAACCAAGACGACAACATACAGTCTAAAGGCTTACGAATCAGCCAGGGCATTGACAAACAGGATTTTAGCACTCAAACTCTGTTGCACATCATTGCATCAGAAAACAACAACAACAACAACAACAACAACAACAACAAGAGCATCCGAACAACTTGATTTCACAGTGACAACATCCACCACTGACAATTATCATAGTCTATGATCAAAAGCTGAAAGAGACTCTGAATGCTACCGCTTCAGAGTAGCGCCAGACAGCATATAACAATTTTGCACATTCCATTTTGGTTAACACTGCACCAGAACCTGTACCTTACACAGAAACATGTTTTGTAAATCAAACGACACCACGATGAGCCAAGAAGATGGACAGCAGACGGCGATGGTAAAATGTCCAGTTATTACGGGACAACGAAGTCAACAGATTGGGTTGTGCACCAAGGAAACCAATTAGCAATCAATCAAGTCGATTACCCCTCCCGAGTCCACAGCAGGCGAGACGGAAGGGGCAGACGGGCAAACAATGAATTGACACGGAGAGACAATCACAGTTGTTAGTAGTTTAGTCAATGTGGATGATGTCCGATTGTTAGAGTGGTCTATGCAGTCTGTAACTGCAGACATTATCGGAGGTCATGAATAATCCGGTCCAATCATAAGGCTTTTGCCAGTGTCCGCGAAATTTAGACAAATTGGAAACAGAGCCAACAGTGAAAGTGACATGGAAGTAGTCTGTCCATACCAATTTACTTCAACACGAAACTTCAATATTTTTCTGAAAATTGATGACGATTGTTTTGAATTCAAACGCAAAAGTTTGAACACTAAGCGTCATCCCTCTTCTACTCTTAAAATAGTTTTCGTTATAACTACAGGCTAGTAAAATAACAGTGTCAACCACTGATAAGTTACTATTCATCAAGATCAACTAATACCAATCGCTTTCATAAATTTATTATTCGGTCGCCAGACCAACCTTCGTTTACTTTCCGTTAGCGAATAAGTCTTCAAACGATACCCAGAGATCCTGTCCACCATAACAGCTGGTATTTCGATTTTCTCAACATCTAAAATAAAAACCGAAGAACTCGTCAACGAAAGTAGCCCACACGTACACTCGCGACCGCCCATGGGAAAAATTTCCTGATCAACAGTATTGTAAACTATGGCACCGGAAAAACCAGCCTGTTGAGCATTCCATACTTTTAAATCGAAATTGCAATCTCCTCGTTCAATGATAGCAATAAACGGGATGGTCAGTGCTCTCAACCGCTGCGGTGCATCGGATGCGTTCGAGGAGAACGAAAATAGTTCCGGCTTACTTTGTATTGACGTGCAGGCTCTAAGAGGAGAAGCGATGACCAGGAAGCCCTACAGCGAGGAGGAAAGGTGTATAGTTAGTGGGACACAAAGTAGGTTGACTTACATCGAGATGAAACAGTTCGGGGCCGAACTGACTAACCGCATCCTCAAATGAGGCAACGATCGCCCCGAACGGATCATTATTCTAAAATGAAAAGAGAGACTGATATACAACCCAGAAGCAACAAACACAGTTAGTGTGAACACCGTGACCTCAGATGAAAGTGTCAATTTTAAACACGTGGTACATAAGTAAGGGATATAAAGGTGAAACTGAATTACGGCCATAACTGCTATCCATTTAAAATCGAAACAGTACACAAACAAATAAGTTCGTTGGATGCGAAGCTGACAATTGAACTTCAAAAGTACGTCGAATGCTCTTTAATTCGCATAACCTACCCTCATTCAGATCATAAGTAAAGTATGCGGACGACCTTACCTTAGTTAGTTTTTCCACAATAATATTTATACGTAACACGTAATGATCAAACGAAGTGATGAAAGTGCAACAAATTTGTAAAGGCAGAACACCTCTCGGCTACATAGGCCGAGGAAGGAGGTTGGCTCGAGGGACACTATCTTGAACCTTTGGTTCAAAAGAAACTTCACCCACAAGACAGCAGGGCGAAGCGCGGGGTTCTCAGTCCATTTGAGGGCCGGTGACCAGTAGTGGTTTAGGTCATACGCTCTTCGGGACGGAATCCATCCACCCAGGATGCTCAATTCACCTTGTATGAGACTGCGACAGAATGAACGTAGCTGTACGAGGATTCACCAAGAAGACCGGATCTGGTGTAGCAGATCTGTCCAGTCAGGAAGTCTACAGTTGACAGGGTTGTTACGACGCTCGTTTCCTGCAGCAGGAGACTACGAACCAAATCGGTCCATAGACCCTCCGAATGGAGTCTAGGCATTCAAGGTACCCAGCATACCTAACTTACCTGTCGCAGCTGATTAACATTAAGGTGATTCGTACGCTTTCCGCGAGATTAGCCCATGCTTGGCGGGGATCGGATACGTCCAAACAACACAAGGACAGCACATGAGACTGCCGACACGCTGCTCGAGAGTCCACATGTTACCGTTGGAGCACCTGAAAATTTTGTGACGAAGTAACATACACCGTGTGGTGGTATCGTCAAATAGCTTGGCATTTTATGGGAGACCCGGCTCCCTACCGTGAACCCACCGTTGTCCGCGACTGCTTATTCGCCGGCAAAACGCGGATTAATTCGCAAGTAGCCCTCGAACAGAAGACCGCTCCCCAGTCCGTAGCCTGCAGACGCGCCAGGCAATGTTGAGTTGGCCTACCCGTTTACCCAGGTACCGGGGCTCTACAGATATTACGTGGACTACGTTAAATGGGTTATAATATATTTAGTCTACGTGGTATGCACTTTGCATCTCCAACCAGTATGTTGTTCTAAGATTCGAATGGCCGGGGCCCCATTTTCGTTATTGCAGACAGGTAGTTTGAGACTGCTGATAGTTCCATTTACCCTGGTAGTCACTTAACGAGATTGTACTACTGTTAACAATGTTTTTGAAAAGAACGCAAGCACGCAGTGTATTCGTTTGTCTCCATCATACATGTGCCTCACAGACATCTGTGTCGATTAAAGAAAGGTAGGCCATGCATCTGTGCGTTCGCTATTAATCTGTAGACCAGAAATATGAGCAATCCGTGTAGTAAATGCACATAAACTCTTAGTATGTGGTCACCACAGCCTCTGTCAGTCACCGCGAACTAAATGCACTTTATTGCGTAAGCAAGGTGACAGTCTATCGACGAGAACTTGGGGAATCTCCAAGTTGGCGACTGATAACCGATATAATGAAAATGCGTGGTCGATGGCAACTGGGTATTCCGTATGCCAATGGAACGTCGGCCACGTAGCGCATTGTTCGACCAGGCGGTTGAAAGAAACCATACGGTGGCCAGACCATGACGTGATAAAGATCATGAAAACTTTGTTCCGCTGAGCAACGTTAGGAGCTGTCGTCTGCAGGGATGGAGAATGCGCGGCTATTCATATCATCGGCCGGAAATTGTACTGGAAACAACAGTGTGTCATAGTCAGCGGCAGATCAGTCTTCGTTAATTGCTTACCCTTTTGACATGTTATTTATCAACTTGGCGTGCCACTGATAACCGTCATGACCAGCGACAACCCATGTCACAGTACCTATGAGTAATGCTTAAGGCTGAAAATACATGTATACGGTGGATACACATAAATAGAATATACAGGTCTTTCGCGTTATGATACGAATCTTAGACTGCGAGACAGAGAGAGAAACTCTCAACCCGACTGCCTGGAAGAAGGCAATCCGGATTGGTGTCCAAAAATTCTATGGACTACAACGTTCCAGTCATGAATTCAAGCCGCGAAACAAAAAGAAGCTAAGAGCGCCACGGGCCGTCGTGAAGTGATCGGGTGATGCTGCGAACGATGTGGCTACGAATGTGCTAACCATCTCGGACATATGAGTCATCAGCGTACTCTCGGCGAACCGACACTGAGTGCGTTACACGCATCAAACAACAAATCCTACCGCTTGGTGAACCACTTACTTCTTTTCTCTAAAACTTAATGCATTGTACGGTGAATGTTTTGTTTGGTTCCCCAGTCAACGTTCAAATTTACCTCCTTTCTTAAACCCCTAAGAAATGCGTCATTACATCGTTTTGAATCGAAATGCCTCTTGCTTAATAGTCTCAATGTTTTTCTTTCCACCTTAGAGCTTACACCACTGGAGCCACCCCATGCTGGTTATCAAAAGAGAAATGGATCTCAATTTCATACTGGTTCAGCATCTGCCCAACCAACATTGGTCAGCTGGAACAGGAATGCGCCCCACACACACCTCAGCCAGTCTTATTTCTTCAGGTTTGCACTGGATACAAGATGTGTGGTCGGAACAACCAGTGATGTAGCACAGGCAACGTGTGCAGATACTCTATAACTTCCGTCGTGATAGGCGAATCCGGAAACAGATAGTGGTAATGAAACAGGTATAGCGACGTAATCTACATAAAAAACAAAAAGGTTTTTAAGGCGTACATAATGGTGTAAACACTATTCATGACACTATTCAAGACTTGAAGAAAGAGCTAATTTTTTTCTGTTTTTATCAAAGGCAAAATAGCTCTTTAGACTCGGCAACATGTCAAATCAGTATAGTCCATTTATGTTCCACATGCAGGTTAAAAATGCACGTGTTTGACCCTCCCATGATCAATGTTCATGTGCCCTAAGTATTTAGGAGGTGAAAGAATAATTCACTCTCCGGTATTTTTAGATCATGAATATGATCGTACATGCACTTTTGTGCCACAGAACATCCTTATTTGTTATTCAGTATTGCGTAGTACACTTTGTGCACATTATTGTGATGTAAAACATCTATGTTTAATGGTAACTGTATAAACTTTAAATGGATAGAGGGAGCATTGTATTATTATGGATTAGGAATGCTTAAGTTTGAAACCGGTTCATTTTTAGTTATCAATGAACATTCGTTACCTATTTCCTCTTGATCGTCTAAAATATTCGATTGCTTACTGACTGGTCTATTTTTCGTTTCGATCTTCTTCAGTTGCCAGAAAAATCGACTTCTAATATAGCCCGTAGAGTTATGCTTTACACATAAATGTAGTCACTCGTTGCAGTAAACGCTACCGTGTACATTTGTTCACAGTTCTGATTACTTTGTTGGCGCATCCGTGTAGTAGATGCACATAAACTCTTAGTATGTGGTCACCACAGTCTCTGTCAGTCAAAGCGAAATTAAATGGTAAGGTGAACAAAGCGATACTATTACCTTTTTAACTTTTCTGACAAATTATTGTGCTCCAAGGTTATGTTTAATCCACGGTCCCAAAAATACACATAAAGAATATGATTTCCCCAAAGTTTTCAACTTAAAAGACACATTCTTCATCTTTGCAGATCAGAGGCTCCCTCAAAAAGAGACCAGCGAGACAGTAGAGGTTGTACTCAGTCCTATTACCGTGTTATGGTTTGGACAAACCTTACCCAAAGAACAGGATTCCATTGCCAGAATTCTAACGTGTCAAGCCGCTACTGAGGTGTGGATCAGTGTGAAATTCATTTATCTCCTCGCGCGCTCACGCGGCCACAAGATCACATATTTTTATAAATACAAACAAGGAATTAGTGTAAATTTGCAAGGCGTTTGGCAACTAAATGCAGTGTCAACCAGGACTTTGTTGTGTCGGTGTTTTCAACAATTTTTTCAATGTGGAGTTCGAGGCCAATCGGAAGGGGTTTCTGTTCGTATTATTCATTTGACGCTGTCCGCATCAGTTACTCCCGTCCGTGTCCACTAGGATTCGGTGATAACACTGTGTATTCATAATGGCTGTTTCCGTCGCACAGACACAACTCGAATTCGATTGATTTCAGTGAACGCCAAGGATCGTATACAAAAACGTGGACAATCTGGTGTGGACAGCGCGAGTTCATGCTTAGGGCGTGATTAACATCATGTGAACGAGACGGGCAAGCAACCGCATGCACAGCGCATGAGGAAACGTCGTTAATGCGGAGAGTCGACTTGGATCATAGCACTAGCACCACTGCGCAAACATAGGTCACGAAGTCAACGCTGATCACGGAACTCGTTCAGTCGATGTGTGGACACAGGTAGTCACTATATCAGCAACGTTGACACCGAAAGAAATAACTAACGAAAACAGACAGATACGCGGGAACAATGATCGACAGAAAAGTCTGATTTCGGCATTAGTAGTGGATTTGAAAAGTTGCGATAAACTGCTCGCTACGCAGAGTGCAAACCTCATTGTTCAAGACATAATAACACCGTTCGCACCATAGAGCTCTACTTTTGCGCCTTTCTTACGTTTCACATCTTATATACCGTTTGACGAGTGAATCCGTTATCAATACTGTTATGGCCCGCTGGTCACCGATAATCAGAAATGTCTAGCGCACGACAACACAAATCACGGAACGTAGTACAGAGCTCAGCAATACCCGGAAACCCCAGAATAACACAGAAAACGGTGACCTTTAGCCAAGATTTTATTTGCTCTCAAACCAAAGATAACATAGCAGACCAGCGTCTACGTACATATATCGTTTTTGAACGGCCTTGAAGAATCCCACCTGAATTGGTGCATTAAAAGTTGGATGGGCCAATCACAGACGCCGGGGAAACGTGCACCAAAACTGAGTTTTGGCACGTTGTGGCGCGAAAAAGTAAAATTCAAAATCACAATTTATTTTTTGATGATACCTCGAAAAATAAACCATTTTTGGGGAAAATAGATTTTCCCCAACAAGTACAATAGGGCTCGCCGACTCTGCACACTACGAGGTTACATACGTCGACAGGGCACTTATGTGCATAACACTATTGATCGTGTCGTTATTTTCGGTGTACATACTACATAGTTGGATGTGTTCAACTCGAAATAGGATCCATATAATCTTCAGGAAGAACAAACCATCCAAATGCATCTATGTATAAATGAAGCCGACAGAGCTACTCTGGTTGGTACGCTGTCCACAACCGGTATGAAATCACTCAACCAAAAACGTCACATCATTATTCAACTACAGACTATTGATACAGTCAACCTTGCTCAACATTATCACAGCTAACAATACATTAGTGGCCGACACAGAGGTTCAACTGTCACGACGAGCAACAATTACGAAATAAAGTAAAAAGAAAGATTAGAAGGGGAATTGAAAACTAAGGAAACCTGTCCAGGCTCAAACAACGAACATTAACGTGCCTGCACCCTGCGAACAAACAACCGAACTGTAAATGAGAATAAGACATCACCAGCTAGACAACTTTCTTGCGGTCTTCATTGTCTTGCGACACTAACTGCATTTACCGCATAGATAATTCTGTCAAACAAAAACAACATTTACGCCACTGAGCCCAATTAATCACCACTTCCCCTAACGTGTCCAGTCACCAACTCTGCGAGTAGCGAAGGCCACAGACCGGCGAAGGGTTATCATTCGGAATCTCTGGTACCCTGAAACAGTTGGTCCCACGGTCGGCAAAGTGCTGAGTGTGGCAGACAACCTTCATATGTGACCTAACCATCTAAGTCCGTGTATTCTTAAAGGCTGATCAAACGAACAAGTTTGACAATTGTTGACGAACATCCGCTTCCTAACTGTTTCGTTACTGATCCGTTGTTTGTATCCAATGCGAGCGACCAAATGAAGACATAGATGATCAAATATCCGAAAAATGTTCAAGTCTTCCATTCTGAGTGGTCAATTTTCGCAGATGAAAAGTAACATGCCTCGTACGGTCGCCTTGTGTTGGCAAGCCCTGTGTTTCGTAGAAGTGTCTCCCCGTGGAGAGAGATGTCCCAGCTTAGTGAATGCTGCCTTAGTCCTGGAGATACGAACATTCATTTCATTCCTTACACTTCTAAAGTGTACAAGTCAATGAAACCCCGCAATTTCGTTGTCTAATATTAAATCTACGTAATTATAACAGTCTTACAAGATCACCGCACTCCGAGGCTACAAAAAATCATCCCAGATATTTAGGGGAGCACGAGATAGTGTCTAACACTGTGCTGCCAAAAAATTGTCAGACAGCAGGCAATATCGTCGTCAGCCATGTTATGAGTGATTAGTTACACAATAAGCAGGATGTCTACGCCAGTATTTTGTCTGCCGTATATAGTTATCAATTATTTCATCTGTGACAAAACTGAACAAAAAAAGCGAGAGTAGACCATCATGACGTACGATGCTGAGCAGTTCAGTAGGGCTCTTATCCTGAGATGAACTATGAAAATAAAGCACCGACGATATGTTAGCAAATGTCTCCGAAATACCTCTGTACAGATCGATCCAGAGTTGAATGCATCTTTATAACTAAGAAAAACGATAGTTATCCGGCAGTATTTGTTACGCCGCTGTGTAAGCTACTGAAGAGTGGAACTGTGACTAAAATATTCACCAGATCCAGGACAAGACCCTGCTGGTTCTTATATAATCTCTGCCTCCTGATGTAAGCAAAGATGCAAGAACCCCGGTTATGACCTGAGTCAAGTTAATTCTTCTATGATTTTACCAAAATCTCCCGATATCCTTCTTAAATATGAGAACTGCGTATTGAGCACAGAGGGTTGTTCCCAGTCGTCCACACTAGTCGAAACAACCGAGTCTCCGAATGTTTCCCTACCTTATTTAAAAAGTGCCAACAAGTCACCTGGATCAGTAGACCTAAGGCGTTTGAGAGCCGAAATGCAATGGCGGACCTCAGCTTCTGTAGGCAGTTGCAAGTTTGTCATTCAGGGCACAATATTGCAAGCTTGCGAGAAAAACACGGAAGAAGTAGGACGTCACCAAAATTGGTTCTGCACAGTACCAACTGCATTACTGATCATTTTCACCAGGAGATAAACGTCCTATATCAGTGGTACGGATGAGATTGAGGCGTCTGTCAATGTGTCCCATGGCAAAAGCGGCCTTTATTTCATCAACCACCACGGTTAGCTAAGTCTAACAGTCGGAGGACATGATACGCTTTGGCTTCATACGAGGAGCCACGAGGAGTATTCTACTTGGTGTTCAACAACTCTAAAACAATGGTTAGATGCAATATGTTTAGCCTGCGAATCAATGTGTCGCATGCTACAGTACCTGTCTTACGAATGGCTTGTGAGATTTGGCCTCAGCAGGCGTTTGGAAATTCGAAGTTATAACTGCATTCTAGGCCAACTTGATACACATGCTTCACCGCTGTCTTAGTCAGCCTCTCGGCAGCCAGTCGCTGCGATAGATAAGACAGTTGACCCGCAAAATGGGGACAGTGACGTCTAACAACGTATGGTCTGAATCCAAGTATGTACTCGAATAAGAAAGAAGGTCTTGAATGAAAACACGCTACTCATAGTTAACAGCCATGTGATCTATCTAATAGTGGGTCTGATTCGGAGAAGACGTCAGGTGAAACAATGGCGTACACGATACCTACAGCCAGAGCCGATTAAAAATGACGTGTACTCGGCCCAGTTATAACAGCCGCCTGTCACTGTCCAAGCAGTGCAGCGCCAGCCCGACCCTGATACCTGATAGAGACCCGATGTCGTCAAGTTAACCGACTTGAGCGTTCATATTTCCCGCCAAAATGACCGTAGTAGAATCGTGTTGATCTAACGAATGAACAGCGGGATTCGAGTCTTTGACAATACCATCACAATAGTCAGTTGAAGACAAGCAGACAATGAAAAAATGTCCGAATATATGACGTCTACAGCTGATCCTAACAGAATCCGTCAAGCGAACTGCAAGAACACTACTGTTAACGGGAATGCAATCTACCAATGCGGCTGCAGCCAGTGTGCTGAGAATAACTCCTATAAGACTGATGAGTGCGGCCGGAGTATCACCTGAAAAGTGCAACCGATAGCGAGTAGACCGCGTGGATGATATCAATTCGATACGCTGACAACGGTCCTGGAATACATAAGAGGTCAACTTTCAAAACGTCTAACGACACAGCGAGAGCGGCCTGTCGATTTATTTGCTCAAGAGTATGAACGTTAAAAGCTACTACACTAAATCTCAAGGAATGTAGAGGTCGAAGGCTGAATGGGAAGAGATGGGGTTCGTTCGGACGCTGTTATTGTAAATAGATACATATGTTACGGAGTCATCAGCATCATCACCACAATAGTCTTGAGCCTGACCAGAATACACTTTGGTCCCGGGCGCTGCTCACCTCAACAATGATGTGAAATACTCGAGAACGAAACGTCAATAAGAAAGGTGAAAATTAATAAAAGACTCAACTGAAGAACTAAAAATGATATGAATGCAGGCGCGCTATTGACTTCCATCTCGGAAATCATTTCTAAGCAGCCATTTGAGTGATCACAAGGACACCAGCCAGGCAGGCGACACCTAACAAGTTCGCTCAATGGAATAGTCAAGGTCTTCAAGTTTCATGACCACGGTACTGCTTGATCGCCATGCGGTTTTACCCAACTGTTAGTGGTCTCAGTGTATAATGCCCGATACGGCAAACGATAAGATGGCATACGGAGTACATGACTCAATTATGGGAGGCTGTGCAATGTGAGTAGTTGACCAACTGATCGCGCATCTCCAGCGTTTCGAAATAAGCGCCAGCAAACAGCCACATTGCTCACGCGATTAGTCCACTTAATGTGGGCTAATTGATAGAGACAACGACGGTCAAACACACCAAGTCTGTTGACATCTTCGTTGCGAGCAAGCCACGTTTCCGAATCAGAGAGAGAGAAAACTCAAACATTGTAGACCCTCAGTTCCAGAGACAACCAAACGTCTTTCCGACACCACAAATAACGCACGTTGGCACAGACAACCCGTGCTTCTGTTATCCTCGCTAATATCTCATCAGAAATATTGCAGCAAGAAGTCGTTCGATAAAGCACGATTTTTATTGTCAAACTTGCATGTTTTTATGCTAGGCGCGTGCTCGTTTTTATGAACCAGAATTTTAGTACACAACACAGTTTTCACTCACACGTCGTGTGCACCTTGGTTCGGTTTGTGTTTGTGGCTGACGCCTTCTGTCATTCCTCGTCAGCTGGTCCGATTACGTTGAACACCGGTTCGGCTAGTCCTCTGTGTGGTCCACAATTCACCCACTAGAAGTGGTGGACGCCCGAGACTGTTGTCCACAAACCCTCAACTTACTTGCAAATTGGGCATAGTGATCTTAACAGACTTACGTACTTCCATGGAACTCCCCTACAAAGAAGGCAGTTTCAGAGAACGTTACGAGCAACCAAACCGAAAGGAGCCTTTAGGCCCAAAAAGACCACGACCGTCGGCTACCTGTAACAGTGTTCATGCTCTGAGATCCACTATGAGGTAAAAAGATGATCAATGCATCCTCGACCGGACCCAAATCCTGCCCGTTCCTCATGTATCTGACTTTCTCTGGATCTAGTGGATAGACATAATGCAAGGTCGGTGGACGCAACAGACACCAAACTGATACCTCTGTGGTTATCACATAGACTTCGGGCCCCATTTTTGTAAACGGGAATTATTGCTGATAAGTACAAATTATGAGGTACCTCTTCAGTCTCCTAAACCGTCCGGAGTTTTGCCATTTCCGACATCGGCCACTCCCTATTATCATTAAAAAGAGGAGAGAGGAAATTTGGTCCAGCAACTTTGTCACGCTTCGATAACTAAACCTCCAGAGTTACTTCTACTTCCTACGGAGTGCCGCCTGGAATGCAGTGATTGACCATTCGGGTCCCTTCGTCTATACGGTCTGGTTGAGGTTAGGTGAACCATTCCTCACTATGTTCAGCTTCACCCTTCAAATCAACGCGATTAGCCAGGGATAAATGAGCCCTCGTCTTCTCACACAGGTTTACTTACACAGCCCCGACGAACAAGGAGAATGGCTTTATCCTACTCCCTATTCTTTCGACCACATGGTGCAACACGGTCTTCGCGCAAGCTTTAATTCGATTTACATTTAAATTCTCGACGGTAGTCATCATATTTAGAGCCAGGTGGGATCGAGCGACGGTTGTTTACAAGATTGGTAGACATAATGGAAATCCAGTTCTGTCGCAACCGTACGGCAACTTCGAAACTTATATCTTCACAGCAAGCTCTCTTAGCTATTGCTATCTGTTCTGGGTGTTCGTAAGGCTCTGATAACGGAGTCAAACTGGGCAAAATGTTCACAAGCGCTTCTGCGTCGGTGTTCTCTACACCCTCTTTTTTTAATGCCAGTTAGTTATGTCGAAATTACGTGTATAACAGCCGTGTAAATAAGAAAACAAACGGGCGCGCACAACATGATCCGAGTCCAAGCAGTTGCTCCAAAAGACATGACAGTCTTTAAAAGAATGGTGCCGCCAGCAACTGACCGTCATATGATCACGTTGTGCTCATGACTGAGAAGCACACGGAGGTCTCCATGTAACAAAATTTCTCTTGAGTTGAAATGCGGTACTTGAAATATAAAGACCACAACTGCAACAGTCTTTCATCACTGTCAGTGCGCTGTGTCCGGACACTAAACATACCTCCCAGCCGCTTCTCCTCTGGAGAAAGAGGACTAAGCTGAGCATTAAAATCACCGGCTAGTGTAATGGTATCACAGTGTCTAGTCTGCTTCAGAAAGTCAACCAGGGCGTCGTAGAACGCAACCTTGGTAGCATTCGAGCAGCTATCCGTTGGAGAGTACGTCGATGTACTGAATACACAACGTTTTTCTGATTCGTGTTGACAAGGCTCAACCAATGTATTGAGCGCATAAGCGACTGTTCGCTAGGATTCAGTCGAGCAAAATTGCTCTGTTGTGTAATTCAGCACGACTCACACTCTAGCTTGACAACGAGATACAGATTCAGCATCATCAGAAACTGAGACATAAGCGCTTGGATCAACAGTTTTCCAGAAGTGAGCGCAAGTGAATAACGGTGCAAGAATCGTAGACTCGTGTCTCCGACACACAGCACACATCAAGCCATATACGTAATAGAATACTTGCCAGAGCAGCTTGCCGACCAACTTGTTAGAGTGTGGACATTGAGAACGCCAAGTTTTACCAGCTGTCTTGGCTTTAGAAAACAGCTATCATCTGAGGGTATAAGGAATGCAGAAAAATTGGAGGGCAAAACGGAAAGAGAAAATCGTAGTGGATGAACAACGTCACTGTCAGGAGAACGATAACTTCTTATGATTGCCGGCTGTTTACGCCGTCGAAGATAGTTGACTTGCAAGACCCCACCTCGAATTTCTGACTCAAAATTTTGACCTGCCAGACAGCATGAGATAGGGTTTCCTTGGAGAATCCTACCCGCAGCCAGTGACTGAAGGATCTGACTCACTTGGCAACAAGAGCCTTGCCCAACCTTAGGGCACAGTGAATAAGACACTAACGTCTGATTCCGACCACGGCTGCGAACAGTGGATATATTCGAATTCACACAGCGCGTTTAAATGATACCGGAATTCTTCCGGTTGTACTGGCGGCCACGGTCGACCGCTGGGCGATAGGAGTGATCACTGTCCGATAGTACCTATCAAACTCTCTTCTTCTTGATAAGAAAAACAGCATTACCACCAAGTGAGTCAGATTGTTCAGTCAGTGGCTCAAGGTTGGATTCTCCCGTTCCTCGTAAATTAGACTTTCGACTGGCCATCACCATTATCATCATAAATAGTAATACATCAGTGGTTCTCATTGATGTTTAACTACCACACAACTACAAATGAAAAGGCAAACCCTGTGCAAGAAGAGAGAAGGAGAAGAATGGCAGGGGAAGGGACCTAACTAATAGATCACTTATCAGTTATTTAACATCAAGGTGCTTACACCTTGCAAACAAACTGAGTGAAAGGAGAGCGTTATCAGCAAGACAGCTTCTTCACGGTTCTCATTGCCCCGTGTCGTTAAATGCACTCACTTTACAGACAACTCGGCCAAACAACAACATTCATGCCACTGAGCTCGATTAGCCGCCATCTCACCTAAGATCTCCAGCCACCGAATTTGTGAGTCGCGAGGTCCTCAGACCAGTAGACGAACTTGATCCACAGTGGCCAACCCTTTGTTAAACAACTTCACTTTTTTGCGCCAGGTCATCATCTGTCCACTTCGCACCTTACGCCAGTCGGCCGCGGCGTCGGCAAAAGAGTACCCGATGTAGCAAACGACTAGCTAGCATTCTTAGTACATGACCTAACCGTCTAATTCTGTGTAAATGTAAGGATTGAACAGAAGAACTCGTTTGACAATCACTACCAAATACCCGCTTCCTAACCTCCTCGTTGCTTATTCGCTGGTGCCACCCGATACGGTCGACTGAACGCAGACATCGATTTTCAAATACCTGAAGACGGTTCAAGTCTTCTACCCTGAGCGGTCAAGTTTCGCTGCCGTAAACTAGCACAGCCCTCACAGTCGCCTTATACACGCGACCTTTAAGCCTCAGAGAGAGACCTCTCTACCACCGCTGATGTCGTAGATTAGCGAACACAACCCTAGCTTTAGAGACACGCGCTTCTATTTCATTTACTGAACCGCCACCGCTGCTAATGCGACGTCCCAGATACACAAACCGCTCAACAACATCCACGGCTTCATTATCTACCAATAAATCTATGTACTAACGGCAGTCTTGCAGAAACGCTTTGCAGTTTGAAGCTGCAAAACGCATTCCGAAGCACTTAGCAGAAAGAAAAATAGCTTCTAGTGTTGTTTGCGCTGTTTGGAAAGTGTCAAACAGCAATATCTTGTGGTCAGCATAGTCCAGATCAGTCAGCCGTTCACCAGGTAGAAGGTCCACGTTTGAGTCTAATAAAGCGATATCCTAACCAGAAATGATTAATCACAATGACCACCCAGCTCACAAAACATTCCGGTTTTGAACATGCGATAAACATTATCAGTGCCAATCGACTTTTAACACGAAAATGAGCAAAAAAACGAATAAAAACCCTTTTATTATCAGTATGAGGTTGTGGAACGGGTGAAGACACACACGTATGAAAAGCATGGGACTATACTGATCGGCGTGATAAACACGACGAGTTCATTTGCATAGCACAAGTTCGATCAGGTGGAAACGGATATGCAAACGGACGGAAACACACAGACCAGATTGGTAATTCGGATGCAAGTCACTGTTATCAGCTTGGTTACCATACTTCACACAGAGCAAACCTTAAAATTGGTAAAAACGGGCTTGTTTAAGTCAAGTCTTCACAGCCGAAATTAATGATAAATAAATGCCTAAAGACGACTTGCATCTTACAGCTTGAGCGGCCAAGTTTCGCTGCCGTAAAGTAAAAGTCCTCACCAACGCCTTGTATAAGCGCACCTTAAGCATCACAGAGATGACTCTCCGTTGCCAGGTGTCCTAGATTAGCCAATACCGCATTACACCTCCTCTACCGCTGATGCAACTTCCCAAGTACACAAATCGGTCAACCTCCATGACTTCATTATAAAACCTTAAATCAATGTAATCTTAGCAGTTTTATGGAAGCAATTTTTAGGCTGTAGAACCCATTCCAAAGTGTATAGCAGAGTGCGAAATAGCTTCTAGCATTGTCTGTGCCGCTTGAAAATCGTCAAACAACGCCCTGTCTTCAACGTACTCAGGACCAGTCAGTCTTCCACGAGATAGGAGGTCCACGCCGGCATCATTTGAGTACCGCAGACAGTCTTCCATTAATCTGTTTCGCACAATTAAACAAAAATGATGAAAATGGGCAGCCTTAACGTACGCCGCTCCTGGTTCTGAAAGTGTCAGACAGTTCATTGTAAACCACAACCTGAACTGAAGTATGGGGATAAAGTGTCGACAGTATGCTCACATATCTAGTCAGTACATCTCTGCGTTCAAGCCACTTTTAAAGCATACATCGATTCACTGGCGAAGAGCAAAGACTTGATTAATACATCCTTGTCCAGGACAACGCCATGCCTATTCTTCCATAACGTCTGATCTCCGAGCCCCAGTAAGTCGACGAAGACTAATGGATGTCAAAACTCTAGTAAACACTGGATTCAAGTTAATTCCCATACGGTGTTCACAAAAGTCTCGGCCAACTTGTGTGAGTACGGGAATTATTATCCAGTGACTCTAGCACAGAGGAAACCTTCCCGTCGTCCACACAAGTTGAAGCAACTTACTCAAGGCCTCTGCTAACGACTCCACACTTTCTTTGAAAAGTGCCGGCACGAGATCATCTGGAACAGCAGCCCTAATGCGTTTGAGAGCCGAAATGCAATAGCGAACCTCAGTCTCAGTGGGTGGTTCCAAATCTACCGACCAGGGTGACACATCACAAGTTTGTGGCGGCAACACAGGAGAAGCAGGAGATCAGCTGAATCGACCCTCAAAGTGTTCCGCCCGACGCTCTAACCTGCTGGATTTGTTATAGATGAATGTGCAAGCTGCCTCGCTGATAGCTTTACTGACAGACGGTCGTCTTGGGCCAGCAGCACGGACAAACTTGAAGAGTCTGAAGTAAAAGGAGTTTCCATTTTCTTAACTTTCTCCACTAGCCAGGCCTCACGATCGGCAATCAGATTACGCCCTAAGTTCCTGCGGATATCCTTCCTGAGCTTGTTATGTGAACTGCCAGGAGGAATGTTCCGTCTAGCATCTAACGGTCCCAGGGAATTCTCTGAAATCCAATGTGTTTAATTCACGAACCACTGTCTCGCATGCAACAGTACACGTTTCATGAATGACCCGTGAGATTTGGGTTCAGAAGCTATTAGGATCTTCGAGATGAGAACTGTTAACCCCACTTTCTAGGTTAGTTTGGTACTTTGACGACCGCCTAGCCAGTTTCTCGACAGTCAGCCGTTGATGCCGGTGGGGTCGATGCTCCGCAAAAGCAAGAACGAAACGGTAACGTACCAACGCATCCCAATTTAAGTACGTGCTCCAATAAGAGTTACAATCCTGAATGGAACCACGCTACCTACAAACAATAGCTATGTGGTCTATCTGAGACCAGGTCTGAGTTGGAGAAGAAGGCATCGAGTATGACAGTTACGCGCACGATGCCTAAGCCAGTGCTGGTTGAAAATAGCTTGTACTCAACGCATAGTTGAACCAGTTGACTGTTAGCGTCTGAGAGATGTGACGCTATCCCAAACATGTCGCTTAAATGAGACTCGACCTCATCAAGACAGCCGACCTGAGCGTTCATATCTCCAGCCAGAATGACTATATCAGAAACATGTGTCGACTGAAGAGGAGCGGACAAATCCAAATAAGAGGTGTTTTTGACATTGACGCCACTACAGCCAGTTCCATCATGAACAAACACAATGAGAAGATTTCTGAGGATTTCGTGTCTGGAACTGGTCTTGGTAAAACTTGCCAAGCGGACGGCACTAATCCTACTGTCAACAGGAATCCAACTTATCAATGCAGTTGCGGTTGTCGTGCTGAGAACTATATCAATCCAGCCTAATCGATGGCGGTGGCCGTGGAGTCACCTGAAGTGTAAAATCAGTACCGAGTAGACAGTGTGAATGATGTTTGCCCCATACGCCGTCTACTGTGCCGGATTCTGATATCTGAAATGCATCAGACATCGACATTCAACGAGCCTAACTTTCGCGTGATAACGCCATGTTGACTTATCTGTTTTAGAGTGTGAACGTGAAAAACATTAATTTGCATTCTAAGTCTAAGCAAGGGACGAGGGAGGCCTGAGGTTGTGTAGAAGGAGATGGGACTTGCCGGTATAGTGTTACTATGATTAGCTATATCTATTGCATGACACGCAGAGTTATTGTTAGAAACAGATCGCAGAAGGACCTGAGAGCTAAATTTAATGGGACAGTGATGGAAGGGTTAGCAGTAGCATGTTTTCGCCTATCCAACCTGTTGTACCCCGTAGGTGGGGTGATCTGGTTTATACTTCGAAACATGGAATGCAACATGGAATTAGTTTTGAATATTCACGGTTATGTGGGCTGAGACACTGAACAGGAAAACGATTAGGGTTCTCAACCAAAAGCCTCTGATTCAGAAGTCTGGGCTGCAAGGTAGCGCGTGAGTGACAGTGCGCCGAAACTTCCGGAAACGATGCTACCCTCTCCGTAACTCCTAACCTGGAGGACCAGGAGACTGTGGTTTGTCAGATCCCCTACCTATTGGACTGCTGGTATAAGTGACCCTGTCAATGCGATTGCCATACCGTCCAGTTTAGCCCAATAGGTCATCGGGATGCGCAAGCCGCCGCACCGCGTCAAGATTCAGTCTCGCTTGTTCCCTCCCTGATATTGAAGAGATGATCGGGTGCTTCGCCAGATCTTGAGAGTGCGTACTATCAAGTTCCTAATCAGGAAGATGAGCATACTGTGATTCTTGAGAACTATAAACGTTTGCATGAGTTTTATCAGACTCCACTTGGTATGACCAAAGACCCTGCATCCTTTCTACTGTTCGCTGACAATTTAACGGCGCTTGGTCACGATGACACGATGACGATATTATAAAAGAAACTCTGCAGAACACCACCACAATCGTCAGAAGTTCCTAGGGGCATCC
The DNA here is from genome assembly GCA_014338405.1 of Paragonimus skrjabini miyazakii. Lineage (NCBI taxonomy): Eukaryota > Metazoa > Platyhelminthes > Trematoda > Plagiorchiida > Troglotrematidae > Paragonimus > Paragonimus skrjabini miyazakii. The sequence goes on from JTDE01000616.1 coordinate 247,591, forward strand.
ATGAGATACGAACTGACCCTCAACAAAACAAGCAGCGTCACCGTTGCAGAGTAAATCAAATTCCGGGGGTCACGAGGTAATCAAGAACAGTATTAAGCCGAATGCTGATCACTTTCTAGATGTAGCTCTGTAGGTCTTCCGCAAAACGATGGTAATTTAATGCCGAAAGGTTGAGTATAGACAGTCGCCTTATAGTAGATAGGCCGTCCTCCCTCTTCTTTTTTCTTGTCCAGGAAGTATGTGGCGGTCAAGCATTAGTATGAAAGTTGTCGTTGTTTGATCCGGTTGTCTGTAAAGTGATTGCATTTAATGACGCGGAGCAGTGAGGACCGTGAAGAAGCTGTCTTGCTGATAACGCTCTCCTTTCACTTAGTTGTTTGTTTGCAAGGTGTAAGCACCTTGATGTTAAGTAACTGAAAATTTGTTAGGTGGACAGCCACCAAACAAACAATTGCATTCATTTACCGCACCTTTACATTGTTTTCCATTTACACTATAGCTCACCATTAATGCTTCATTACTGTGGACCAATGATTTGTCGCATTCCTCTGAGCGTTTACCTCCCAACGTGTTTTACAATTGATAAACATTCCGTCAAGATCTGTTGTCTTCTCAGTTTGAGTCGCGTGATTGAATATACGATTAGCTGATCTGTTCAGCAACTACAGGGACATAACACTGGCGACGGGGTCTTCAGGAACCAAACAATGTCTATCTCTGCAGACCAGCTACAGTCCATTCTGCAGCAACCGCGAGAGCAGTTTGAGTAATCGCGGCAGCGTCTCATCGAGTCTCTGACAAAAACTCTTCACTTACCGTCAACTGCGGTAACTTCCAGTGACAAATCAGCATCGGTCGACTCAATCGCCGCAGCCATTTCGGACTTTCACTAAGAACCTTCATCTGGTCATACATTTGACGCGTGGTTCAAACGTAACATAACAAAATTGAGTTATTAGTTAGGTCCCTTCACCTGCCATTCTTCTTTTTCTCACTTCCTGCACAGAGTTTGCTTTTTCATTTGTAGTTGTGTGGTATTTAAACATCAATGAGAATCACTGATGTTTTACTGTCTATGATGATGACGATGATGATTAGCAGGAACCACTGATGGAATTGCTTTTTTCATGACGATGATGATGGTGATGATGAGACTGCCTGAAACCTCTGTGGGAATCATCATCATCACAGACAGCAATACATCAGTGGTTCACATTTATGCTTAACTGACAACCACAACCACGAAGAAGAAAAAGCTAACCCTACATAGGAAGAGAGAAAGGAGAAGGGGAAGTGAAAGGGGAGCTAAACACTGAAAATAGCTTCGTCTATATTCAAACACTCAACATCAAGGTGCTTACACCTTGCAAACAATCAGGTTGTAGGCGAAAGTAAGGCGTCATCAGCAAGGCACTTCCTTACGGCTTTCACTGCCCCGCGTCATTAAGTGCACTCATTCCACAGACAATTCGGCCAAACGATATTCACGCCACTGAGCTCGTATAGCCGCCATCTCACCTAACGTCCCTAGCCACCAACACTATGAGTCACGAAGGCCACAGCCCGAGAGACGAACCCGATCTACAGTAACCAATTCCTTCGTCAACGATTTCATTTTCCCACGCCAGTCCATCATCTGTTCACTTCGCACCTTACGCCAGTCGGCCGCAACATCGGCAAAGAGTGCTCGGTGTGACTGACGACTAGCTGGCATCTACGGGAATCAGCCCTCTTTATCTACTTGAAGTCAAAACGAGTGATGGGAATAGTCGCTAACCATGCATAGTGAACATCTTAATCCTCCGATAAAATCTACATACTCGATAGTGATAAAAAGTCCCCTCTGATCAATCGAATTAAGGAGACCATTGGGAATCCGAAGATGAGTTATCCAAAGCCGTCTTCTCCACTATTCAGTACGATACCCATTTGGTCGTCAAAACAGACGCCTCTGACGTTGCGATTACAGCCACTTTGAATCAAAGTGGCTGGCCACTAGCTTTCTTTTCGCACAATCTGTCACCAAGTGAATAAAAGCATTCCGCCGTTAGATAAGAAACATACTGCTGTGGAATTCATACGTAGCCGGTTTAAACTTGTCACATATCAGCGTTCTGTTGTTTTTATCTGGAGCAATCAACAAAGGGAAAGGGCTAGGAATAAAATTGAACACCAGAACTTAAAACTGTCGTCATTTACGTTCGACCCTAAAGTTAACACTAACAACTGGCTGCAGGTAATTCCAGTGGGCCACCGATACATCCGTATGATGCGTGATCGACTGTTCAACACGTGTCGTGTATGTGTTTATCGACTAATCAATAACGATTAGGAGTGGCCATCTTGTCGATTGTGGGAGCTGATCGTGCACTCGTCTCTTGCTCACAATGCATACTACCTTAAGTGGAACTGACTGCTCCGTATCTGTTCACGTTGCTGTCGTTGCAACAAACCGTCTATTATCATTCTGATGAGTAGTCTGGGATTTGGTTAATTTCAAGTTGGACATAACCCACAATTGTTCGCAGCTGCCGCACTCCCATAGACTTTCCAGTCAGATATGCACTACTGACGAGCTCTATTGAGAACGAAACTCGAGTCTAGCGCTTCGATTCGAAAAAGGTCGACTGAAAAGCCTATGGGAGTGCGACAGCTGTGATCAATTGTAGGCGATGTTCAACTTGATATTATCATTCTGTTAGGCGATAAACATGACAGTTTGGCGGCAGGCACAAATTAGTTGAGTTATGGCAAATTGTCTCAGCGGATCTTCCATATTTCAGAACTCACGTAAGAAAGTCCTCTACTGAGCAATGGACACAATGGGAAACTACTTTTGCAAATTATGTTTGTCATAATACTATACTGCTACCTTGGCGAGGTGGTCGGGCTTGTGTACTGTTTTGATCCGGCGAGCTATGCTAACTAGGACTCCGGTCCTTCCAGGTGCAACCTTGTAAGACAGGCCAAAGGGGAGCAGTCAGACGAAAAGCAGTTACACTCATAGGATTGTATGTCGCACTACTGACCGCGTAGGA
>JTDE01000617.1:0-20985 GCA_014338405.1 Paragonimus skrjabini miyazakii
TATATATATATATATATATATATACGTTACTACCTGTATTATTTCTAATTAAGTACAGGCAGCCTGTAGTTTGTGTGCAAAATAGATGGCTTAATATAATGTCTTAAGAACTGGCACCATAGTTGTAAGCATCGACATGTCGGTTGAAAAAAACACTTTGTTACCGTTCATAAAGCGTGCTTATGACATTTTTTCATTTACATAGTGTCTCTGAAATTAGGCTGTCATTGGTGATTATCAAAACTGGTGAAGCAATTATTGATGAATTCAGTTGGACTTTAACATGGTAAATACACAGATCATTTCTTACATGTAAGCAACTATCTGTACTTCTTTGGTAATGCAAGTGCCGCAAAATCGATCTGTTGAGTGCACATTTGCAAATCATGTAAACACACGTGATAATAACATGAGCACAAGCTCGCTGGAGTACGTCAGCTTGTGTGTGAGAGCACGTGCAAATAGGTACTCCACCTGCAAACAGATGAAGATCTAACCAGTTCAGGATTACTAACAAATGTTCTTACACACGGGTCTATGGTAAAAAAATCCTTCAAGCGTGGCAGATATAGGCAGCATAGCCTTGATTAAAATGTTGACAGAAGACACTTTAATAGAACTATTCATTGATTTTTAATGTGCGATTGATAGATTCGTATTTTGAATAGACTCATCAGTAGTCAATTTATTGGCTTTGTATTACAGCCAGACTCTAAGCTGAAATAGACAATCTGCTTCTACAATATGTACATCATTTTTGTTTATCACTGAATAGATTGGAAGCCTAAGGAGAGTCGTCTGCTAATCAGTCAACCCAATGTTTTGTCTATTCATTCGTATTGATTGTTTGTTTATGGAGGATACACGATTCAGTTCGTTACACAATCGGTGAAATCGAGATCCATGTATCCACTGCTCGACAGGGCAGAGTTTGTTAGCATTGTTTGGTCGACGCTAATCGAGCACAAAAAGTGAATAACTCTCTCTCTCTTTGTACTGTACACGCGCTTCTCAGCATCGATGATATTGGCGTGGTAACAGTGATGTTTCAACATATCCATTACAACCCAAACATTAACGTTCGTCACAGCATCCCCTGTCTAAACGCCAAATTCCCGGTAGGGTATGGTGCATGGTTAGATAAAAAAAATAAAGGAAAGGCAAACATTGCAGTAAAAAGATTAAGGTTTTTGTTCTGGTTTCTAAACACCGATAAGTTCACCTCTGGCGGATGTCATTACATCAACAACTTTTTGTGTTCCATTGATTAATGTCGTCTACCCCAGCATCTCTTTAGCCAGGGTATTACAAAAGTCTTATTTATGATACGAAGCGAAACGACGCAAATGTCTATTCAGAATAGATGGAGGTTTTTATTTCTATATGTGTGAGTTCCCATAAAAACATTTTAACGTAGGAGACCGGTTTAAGTGGTTACCAAGGCTTGATGCCGAACTATCTCCTTGGGTTGACAACACTGTGTGGGTTACTATAAACGCACTAGCATTGTGTGGACATTCAACAATTTGTTTCCTAGTAGACCGAACGGTTCAACTGTGGGAATCTAGCATTTATCACGGCGTATTAGCCAGACAATGGTACTGGCTGCGGCAAATAGTGAATATGGTGATGCTCACGCAGTCCTGCGATGGTGGGATCCTTAAATATCCGATCTTTCGGTCCAGATCATACTAGAAGAAAGTGTTTTGGCAGTAAGTTCGTGTAGTTTCAATCATTGACGGTATGATTAGTAAAACTCAACTTACGTCCCTAAGCTCGATAGAATTGTGTTAAGTTCATTGAGTTTGTGCATGTCATATAATAAGGTCATGTAGAAAAAAAGGACTGGATAAATAGCCGGTAGTCATGACTGGTCAAGTGATTGTTCTTCGCCGACGTACAAACAAGAAAATAGGAGAGTAAGACACCACCACCACCAACAACAACAGCAACAACACGGGTAGTCACGACAGTCATACTGTTGGTGGATTATCAAACCGGAGTTGCGAGTATTCCAACTCTCGGCGGAATACCTCAACGCGATGGTGAAGTACGTCCAAAAGCCCACAGCAAGCGGATTGCGGACAACATGAGGGACCGAATGAGCCTTTACTCAACGAGATCGGCCCAACGGACGAGGAATGGCAGACGGAACCCCACACCCGATAGAAGGCGTCGGCCACACACATAGACCATGTGTGATTGGAAATCCGAGTGTGTGTTGTGTACCGGAATTCCGGTTCATAAACACGCGCGTGGCGTGGCAACCAGTGAGTTGGACAATAAAGATTGTGGTTTACTGTACGCCTTTTCGCTTCACTACTACTACTGATGACGGTAATATCAATGACAATAACAATAGCAGGTTCCCTTATTCACTTTTATTGGTTGAATATTTGGGCCGTGCAAGCTCCTGCCCAGGGACGTGCATATTTTATCCATGGCGGCTATGTACTGAAGACGACCGTATCTGCTTGTTCGTGCAACCGCACATGTTTGTTTCCAAGTAAACGTCTGCGAAATTTTCCGCTCCATTAATAAATGTTTAGGTTTTGTTGAATTCTTTAAACTGTCCAATCGTACGCTAGAAGTCAATCCTTCCACATCTTGGCGCTGTTTTCCACACAAATGTGCATATAACCGAAAAAAAGTCAACCTCAACAACTAAACTTTATGACCACAAATTAGTTTTGTCGTTGCAGTTCATATTTACTCCTTTTTCCCTACGTTTTAGACGTAAATGTAAAAGTTACCAACAAATATGGGCGGAGTTCAATATATATTGAGACTAATTGACCCATTTTTCATGAGGAAATGTAATAATATATTTTGCATTTAGCGTTTCTCATTCCTACCCTTTGCAACGATCAGCTCATCAACTCTCTGTGTTATTCTTTTCACATGGTTAACAAGGGCGATAGATACTTGATTTCACGTCTTTGTTAGCTCCTTTTATACTGACCACATTGGATAGTAACACAGTTTGATTGATGTTTTATCTCATATAGTCCGACCTGTGTCTAGTGAGATTCAGATGTGATGGTTGCTCAAGCTAAAGAGATACAAAGATACAAACTGAAGTTAAGTACTTAGATCAGACGGATGCAATCACATTGAAGTGTTCACATGCGGGTTGAGAATCGACAACTTGTTTGTTATTGGTCTACATGTAAAAGGACCACCTTACGTTGATATCGCCCATCTTCTTTACCGAATGCCTTTCACAGGTGACTACTTTTAACAGAACATTCAAACTGCCCGAACTTCCGTTGGCTTTCGATCCCTATCCTCGGGTATCCTTTATTTATATATGAATTTTTAGCACTCCAAACCGACAACCTGCAAACCAGTTTTTAATTTGATGTGAGACCACCGGTCAACCACCGTCACCAAAACCCAGATTCTGGTTTGATGCTATGCCCAATTCGGTTGTCAGCTCAATCGATCGATGAAATCGGTAGATGGAGCGTAAGTGCAAGACGCAACGACTAATGGGTACGATTTTAGCATGAGTTGACCGTTCCTGCAGGGAGCATGGCATGAACGCCTACAATGACCCGGATTTCGGACGCGTTCGGTTGACGCATTCCCCTTTATCACAGCGATTGGGTAGATTAAACGACACTTGAGTCCATTTTTTTCCAGACCGTGGACGCCTATCAGGACATCAGTGTACACCATGTTAGATCACTTGGGCATGCACCAGCCCCACTCGGGTTTGACGAGTGCACGCGCACAGGCAAGCGAGATAAATCGGACCGCACGTGCTTCCGTTCTATGCAGCCCCATTGATTGCGTTTCCAACTTGTCTGGCCTGAGATAACTTGCCGGCGCAGCAGCTGGACGGCCGAGCTGGGAATCTCAAGGGCTGCGAACGTTCGACCCGGTCACTACACCCTAAGCCTGCGAGGCGGCCACACAGTGACCCAGATTTCGGACAAGACAACATAACCCTCGAGGGATCAGTCCACCGCTCAGAGCCCACCATGGGTTTATTCAGTATGTGTTACAATTGTCCCGTGCTCATTAGAGTAACGCAAATGCGCGCATTCCAATTTGCTAATAATCCAGTGGTTCCTAATGCCTTATTTGAAGGCTGAATCCGACGCCAGTGTAGCAGAGAATGATACGTATTTGGGTTAGTGTTTACTAGGATAAAACAAAAAAAAAAAAAATAAGTTGTCTGAAGTAAAATACCACGCTCCGGTTAGACGCTGTACATTAGAGGACACTTCATTTGGTTCATGTTTCAACACAGTCGTGTATTATATATATCTAGCCGTACATGTTTTAATGGCTAAAAGCCTTATATTGGATCCCGATGGAATTAAGCATCTTTTGCACCGTGTGCTGATATTTAGATAGATCAAAAGGTCAATAAAACAGCGATATTGAAAACAGTATTATTTCTATTTCTGACGTTTCGGTTACCATGGGTAACCTTTGTCATGGCAATTCTTCAATTAAGTGAATACAAGAGTATACTAGTAGGGAACTAATTCTACCGTGTGGCTCTGATTGGCTGTTTACTAGCCAACTATCAAGTCTAGGCGCTATTCTCTTTAGATGTTCATGTGCATGTGTTCTTGAAGTCTCTCATGGCATTGACGAGAGTAGTCTGTGTCCTATGAACCGTGCAGCTCTCGCTGAGTTCACTCCGTATAGCGCTGTGGTTTTCATTCAGGTATGTAGTTAAGCCTATCCAAATGGACGAGAGGTTGGTACCATCACTGCGGTTGACGTAAGCACGGTGTGCGTTGACTGTGAGAACCTCCGCGTGCATTTGTTTGGTGTAATATTTGAAACGCTGTTTTAGGATTCGGACGTTGTCATAATCGATTTTATGACATTCAACTAACAAGCTTAATGCTGTGTAGGAGTTACGTTCCAGCTTTTTTAAGTGTAATGCGTCTTTCGGCGGAAAACGTGAATGTCTTCTGTGTTCCACGATTCTAGATCTCAACTGTCTGAATGTCTGGCCAATGCATTCAGTCGGGCACTATGTGCAGTTTATCTTATGAACTCAATAGGTACGATCGTACGGTTGAAATGACTCTTTTGCATTCATCAGATGATATTGTGGAGATGTTGTCAAGGCGAAAAAATGTACCGATTTCGTCGTCCGTTAAGATATTCCTGATTATATCAGACGTACTCATTCGGTGGGGGTATTCCAGCCGAAGCGGTTCATGTTTTCCTGTCTTCCATGTTTGATCCTATCACGCGTGTGATTATCTGTTCATCGATGAGCCGTTTTGGAAACTTGTTATATTATAACACTGCAACCAACCCGATAATTTCTTGTTCATAGCTGGCATTATTGGTGTCCAACTTGTTTTTGGCCATGTTGATTAGACAATTGCACGTTCGACGCGGATATACTGAATGAAAATCTAAGTATCGGTCAGAGTTAGTTGGTTTCCCGTGGATGTTAATGTCGAACCTGTAGAGTATTTCTTGCTCGTATAATCACTCGAATTATAAAAAAATGACCTTGATCGATGTTACCCCTGATAACCGAAACGTCAGAAATAAACATAATCCATTTTTCCCATCACCTCTGTGTTATCGACCAAACGTTCTTTTTTTGTGAGACATTTATTTTCCCAACATCTTTTTTTTACACCTGAGGTAGATTCAACTGTTATTTTTGGCAATTTTGAGATAATTATATGATCCATATTCGTCTGAGATGTACTCATTGTGATAAGTTAACCTAATCATTTTAGCGTGGTAAATTTTACCGCCATTTTGGTGATCATGAAATAACCGCATTGACAAATCTGTTCCGAATAATAACATATTTAAGGTAGTTTGAGGGAACCTATTAAAAAGCTCTTTTTGAATTAAACGACTAAAATAACAACACTCAGAACATTTGTGAATTGGAATAAACTATAATGCATTGTGTTCTAACAGATTATTTTCTCGGTCAACCAACCAAAAACCACACACATTTATCGGTTTTAGTGGGAACCGAGAGTGCGCATGTGTGGTCGACTTGTCAAAACAAGAGCCTTATGAACGTCCCAAACACAATCAATCGGTCACGTGAGGCCACAGGTTTACAACCCGATTGGTTCAGTCTTATTCTCAACAGTTTAACTTATTGATAAAAAACATAATATAGCTCAACCAGCATTATTTATTCTCACTTGTTTTGCATATTTTCTAAGGATTCTCGTCACCTGAATTACACATGTATGTTCTGGATCTAAGGAGAACTCCAGTGTTCTTTGTTTACTTCAGCAGTTTTCTTCATAAGCCTACAGGAAAATTCCTTAATGCAAAGATATTAATTGTTTACTGTCTCAATGAACATGTTCATGATCTCTTAAGCATATTGAATGTGGTACGCATTATGAATTTGTTTGGTGTCCGCAGTTAGATTTGCGTAAATGAAAATTGAGTCTGTACGATACGCTTATGATGTGCATATGAACAACAGTTTTGCTGAATTGAAAATGTCAAGTATGTAGTTCGTAGAACAAGCACGATCGTCCCCTGAGATTTCAGGGTGATTTACGTTTGAAGCCAATTATCATTGTATTTGTTCAACCTTCACCTATCAAACTGAATTTTCTATTCATTTCATGTTATCAACAAATGCGACTGGGCATAATCTGACTATCACTCGTACTGCAACAATACACTTAATCGAAGTGTTTAGTACTTCATCGATTGACCTGAGGTTAGACGGGATCGTTTTTAAGTGGCCCATATAGTTTATCTAATGGTCCAGGGTAACTTGAAATCATACTCAGATTGTCCCCAAATGAGAGGTTTCGACCACGGCATTGACGTAAATAGTCTGTGTCATATGAACCATGCTACTTTCGCCGAGTTCACTCCGCCTCGCGCTGTGGCTTTCATTCAGGTGTGTGGTTAGACCCATACAAATGGACGAGAGGTTGGTACCATCATTACGGTTGACGTAGGCACGGTGTGCGTTGACTGGGAGGGATTTCACGTACATTCGTTCTCTCTGTTTTGATTACATGTTTACGGGGTTTATTATTGCAGGTTTCTTACACAAAACTGTCCATTTTTGTGGTTAAATGTAACTTTCAGCTGAGTCCTCAATTTGTTATGTAGTTCTAAACAATTCTGAAACCAACGGAATCAATTTGAATTCTCTTAGTGAATCATTATTGCACATTCCTTTATCATAACGGTCTGTTGCCAGTTTACTAAATCGTTTTTTTGAAATTCCTCCTCTGTAGAAAGACACTAGTTTAGCTGTTCTGTCATTTCATGTTCACCTTCAGTATGTAATACCTTAGAGTAGATAAGAATCACATGAAACAATGTGCAGCAAACAAAGTGGATGAGACTTTGACTTTACACCCAGTTGGTCTTCATATGTCATAACTTCCCCTGTGAGATGCACAATATAGCATCGGGAACAGTGTTAATTAATTCAGCACTTACAGTTAACATCTGCCCTTATCCTTTACTAAGGTTTTAACCAGGTAATATATGTAGTACAATACATGTCCCACCTGGAATATAATAGTATCCCATTGGATGTCCTTCCCGTTGTATAGATTTGGGTGCTTATATTTGTCTGTCTATTGTTTTTTTATCTAACAGTAGTGCGATCAGTAAGCGAATCTTGTGTACAAAAGTGTTAACAAAAAATTCAAACACTCATTAGTTGCTAGCGCTTGGCCTGCATGAGTTCATGTTGTTTCCGTTTGTTATGTCTGTTGATGTATAGAAAATAAATGCTTAAATGTACACAGAGTACACTAAAGTGTTGAAGAAAACTATATTTTTGTTCATGCAGTTCAAAAATTGTGGTTTAATTAAAACCAACTGACATTCCATATAGAGGGATTGTTTACATGAAGTTGACTTGATGTTTCTAATAGTTCCATTTGATTCATTTTTCATCAATTTCTAAATAGCAAACAATGAAAGACACCATATAGAATGTTGACGTTCTTCTATCATTTTCGTGTTGTTGTTTACATGTTGTTTCTAAATTCATTCACACGTACAAGCGAATTTAATCGAGGGTCATTTCATCACATTGAAACAATCGAGGTGATCTTTTTCTGTTTCACACCCACTTTCTCAATGAGTGAGCTGAGGTTGTTCAGTTGAAATTAAGGTCTGACCCAGGTGAATGAATTTTCAATCGATTGCAATGATCGAATGATTGTTTATCATAGTTGGCATCGATCATTAAGCATCAGTTTCCCGAACTGGAATCTTTATGTACCATTAGACTGTGCAAGAGTAATGTCGGTCGTCAGTGCTTTGTTCATCTAATGCAGTTGATCGAGGGGGGGGTGGGTGTATTCATCGCCATCCAGAAATCGTAACACCAAATTCATGCACACTCACTTGTACGAACAACTTAGCTGAACATACCTTGCTCATTTTTTCGCAGTTGTTCTCTTGTCAAAGTATTCCAAGCAAAAATAATGTTTGTCTTTAATTAAGATCATTTTTTAAAAATCTTCTGGCCACTCAAAATCGTCATCGCTTTCTCCTCATGCGTCATTTACGTATGTTCATGTATTACTACTTACTAAGGCTGTTGAGTAATATGCAAGCTCACTTCAGGCATAGATCAAGCTACCCGAACCACTCGGTAAAAAATCAGGCTTATTCCTCACACTATATTTCAAATGTTTGCAGTACGTTTTGTCAAGCTATCAGAATCACGCTGGAGTAGAATTGTGCATATGTGTGCATCAGTTTGAATAGAAGTGTGTTATTCAAAGTCAGTCTTACTTACTGTACTTCCTTGCACAGTAAAAACTACAAAGTGCTTAGATCTGTCCCCACATGATTACAAACACATGCACAGCTTAGTAATTTGGAATGAAATGTTCATTCCAATACACAAACACTGTTGAAGCGTTCACTCGCCTTATTGCTTTTGTACCAGTAGATCGTTTGCGCATAAACTATGCTTACAAAAAATATTTTCTAGTCTCTACCTATTAAATTTCTTATCGGTTTTCTCCTAAAATTTGTAAATGGTTTCTGTTGTTTTGAAACAACCGGTCCCTTTCCAAAACGACATGAATTATTATAACTGGTAAAACATTTTGTATACGCATGCACTTGTAACTTGATTGTAACGAAAGTATTTGGAAAAAGGGATGGATAGAGTTTAGGAACATAACCAAATATGAATTAACTAAAAGCTGAATATGCAGATATGAGTACGAACATGCCCGGTTTGGCTAATCACTTGCTTACAAGGACAACTTCAATATCGGTATGATCTGTTTGTGAACTGTGAATGTTCGACATGTTCACGTAATTGATTACGTCCAATCAAATGCAGTGTTCTGTAATTTTCGTAGATGGTACATTGTGTCTGCATCTGCTTCCCTTACATTGACGGTGTATACAGATCGCGATTCATCTAGCAGTCAAAATTTACATGATATTAATTGCTACAAAAACTCTAGGTTTGCGTAGGTATGTTGTTAATTTAGTCCCAGTTTATCTGCCTATGTACTCAGGAGTGTAATATGATTTCTAGATCCGATGTGAAACCGCATAGGGTTAGAAGAGTTTTCGTTTTAGATAAACAAATGTGGCTGTTAAGTGATGAATTTAGCTACTAAATCAGCTTAACAGAAAGCATCATATTAGCTATTTCATAAAGTTTAAAAATGCGATTGATACGTTTGATTACTCATACCAACTCTACAGACTGTCCCACCAATTGTGACATGTAATCAATATATAAGTCATATTCTCTTATGAGTAGCACTTTGATTTTCTCATCTTCAAGGTTTTAGAGTGACATTATGCAAGCAATTTGTGACCCATGACTCCAATATTGACTAACGGAATAATTATGCCGTTTTCACCAGGTATCACTTGTATCTCAGTTGCTCAAACTGTGCCTCCAAGTAGACGTTGTGTGTGTGTGTGTGCCACTTACATCATTTACATTAACACCAATAGATTATTTAAGTGGAAGCTGTTTTTACGCGATCGATTTGGAGAATGCGAGCCATAATTAGCATTGGGCAGAGACGGAGTGATAAATTCTTGATTGTAAACATTCAACCTGACTTTTTAGTTGAACTCTAAATGTTAGTGCTATGATGATGAGGCGATGTAAAATTGCTTATATCAATGTCTCCGGTGTTTCATTTCATCCGAATAGGATAGAAAATTTTCGCAAGCAACAAATCAGAACCGCTCTAAGGGTTTTGTAGAAACTGTCCACACAGATTAAACGAATTATCCTATTATCTTTTGTTCGTGATGTTGTAAACATCTTGAGGAATGCATAATGCATATTATATAAAACTCTGCACATTGGAAAAACCTCCAGCCATATTTATAAAAAAATGCCTGATACACTAGTTTTGGACATCGATTTTTAGAAAAATCATTCACAGATGTACAGAGCATGGACATTAGGTCTTATGTTTATTATCTATTTAAAGCATCGTGTATCTTTCTGGGTGTGGTTTTTCGCTGACCTTGCTACTAGTCGTGATGTTAGGGTGACCAATATCATGATTTATTGACACGAGAGCTAATTTGTGAGCCGTTCAGCCTAAGTCAAGGCTTCCAAAGATCAAACTATTGATATGCTCGGAGACGGAAGCGACAGGCATCGAGGAGTATCTAAACGCAATCAGAAATTAACATATTTGATTCTAATAGGAGTTCTGTTTTACAGCTGGTGCATTTTTGTCTGCAAGTATCGATTCGATTGAGTTTTTAGTCAAATATACCTCGACCTATCAGCCTAAAATCAATAGTATAATGTCGTCTGGTTTTTCTTAGAGTATGTAGCCTATTGACAATTTATTTTTGTCTCACCTTAGGTCTTGTTATTAACACATGATAAAAGTTTTACATCACACCTTCTCACATGATAGGCAGTTTGACGCAACATAACTTGAGTTTGAAAATGCTAAAACATGACCAATCAGTCGTTTCAGCCATCTTTTCTATACCAATCCTAATTCCTACACATCAGTGTGATTGTGGCAACACTTTTTTGCGGACAGATTAAAGTGAAGTTCTATAAATTTGAAGTTTCAATAACATTATCCACAAGATGATCGCATTCCAGTGTTGTAGGTGCTTACCAAACGAACAGAGAAGGCGAACAGACAGTAATTCGTGGCAATCACCGACTAGTTCTGCGTTTCCAACACTAGTTGAGGTTTTACTTAAAACGAGCAACCAACGAAATATGTCGATATAGACATGATCTTACAAGATGGAATATAGTGGGAGTATTTATTAATAAACCTATTGTACTGAAGTCATTGGACTCTTTTTTGTAGAAGTCTTCAGTTTTCAAAGAAGTCAGATTGTACAATCGTTGTGAAACTTCAAATCATTCACGTTTTTCACTTTGCGTTACTTTACAACGTGAGTGTTATTCATCATTGTTGGGGTTAATTTAAACGATTAGTCCTGATGCAACTGTTTATGGATGTCGTCCAAGAACCTTTTGTAGATGACTATGGTTTGAACCACAGCGAGAAAGATTTCTTGTATTTATGCAAAACTGACTAAATGCTTGTGTAGCTATTTTTGTGTCTGAGGATCATCTCCTTGAATTGGCGGAAGAGATAGCCTTCATCTACTGCTCACTATGTCCAAGAAAGACCGATGCATTTCAAAGAGAAGCACCGCACCCCAGTTTTGTTCATGCGCTAGAGTTGATTTGTACTACATATGGTTTTCTGTACTGAAGCTAGAACTGTCATCTTTGTGCACGTTGGACGGTGTTCTGGCTATCTTTCTGTTCGTTTCACATTGGTCATTGCGAAATCGTCGTATTCAAGCTGTCAATCACAATCCTTGTTGACTTGTTCTCAGGTTGATCGATCATTACGAGAATAGAAATGGTATCCGTCTTGTGAACTACTATGGCTAGCAATCATTCGACATGCCGTCACGTTCTTTTGTCGTGTTTTTCTCACAACGTGGTAGCTGCTTACTTTCCATATGTATAGTGATTCAAGCTGTCAGTGTTCAAACTGTTATGCTCTCAGGCAGTAATTTTGTGTATCTGCTGTCCCCCCCCTCCATGCTACTCACAGTTCCAGACTTTCCCGATAGTAAGCCGTAGCCAGAGCTATCACCTTAAGTTTGAGCAACTGACCACACTGAATCCACAGCGAAGTGTTCTGCATACTAATGAATAGTTTGGGATTTTATTTGCCACCGCAAATTTGATATCAAATTGCCACTGAAGTACTTGATAAGGAATTACACTGCAACCGAACGGTCGACCTATCTAGAATTGGACTTAGCTGATCCAGCAGGAATAATTGCAATGAAGAGACAGGAGTCCAGCTAAACGAAGATATCAACAGTTGACTGGAAGCAGCACATAACACTGAATATTACCGTTATGATATTGACACTGAATGTAGCTCGCTATTTGATTGGAGAAACTTACTCAGTAGGAATAAACCACGCAAGGAAATACACGGTATTTCGGTTAACCATCTGAATCCATGATCTTGATTGGCCACTGCGTAATGGTCTGGACAGTATTGATTTTCGTTAGACCACCTCATCGCTAACATATGACTACAAATTTCGCGACAAACAATGCAAGGTGACTGCGATTAGGTGACTAAAATAGGTACAGCTCTTGTCCAGGGCTATAGGCTTTAAATGTTTATTTTTTACACCGATAGTACATGTGTTAGATCCTGTGGTGGATTTTGCGTATCACAAAAGATTAGTTGCGAATGAACAATCTTAGTTTAATCAACGTCATCAAATACAATTTTTTTATCGTACAAAGCTACCACGTTGATACATGTGGCGATATACTTCATACTGTATAGATCTGAAATAAAATCTCAACACTTCTAAAAACTTTGGATAGATTATAATCCTCTCACATTAAACAGTCCATGCGGTCTGTTTGTTGTCACAATGGGTGGGATCTTATTGCTTGAAAAATGTGTCACAGGAATTCCGTAGACCGATGCCTCATCGCGTGTTAATGCAGTATTTTAGATATACATATGGTGCAGTTGAATCTGTGCTGCTTTCTCCTCCAATCAATTAGTTGTATACGTGGGTCTGATAAGACAAGAATTCTGCGGGTTTCGATGTGCTTGTTTGCGTGAGGTAGTCAGCTAAATGGGTCATACAGTCTGCTCACATGCTGGTGACCTGATTTTCAAGTCACACAGTCAGAGAGCAAAAAGTCATCAGTGTTGTTGGTTGATCAATTATTGGTCTTCGGTATGTCCACATTGAGGGACAGTCGGATTTTAGCCGAACTGTGTTTCATATTTCACTAAACTGTATAAGATAATTAGTATTTTGCAGTGATTCGCTTGTTCGGACAAGGTTTGGGGCATAAACGCGAAAATCTCATCGTAGCAGGTTGTGTAGTGTTACTTCAGCTGCCTGAGAAAAATCGTTGCAGTTATGTTCAGAACTTTACAACATATCCTTTAAGAAATCACTGTTTTGGCATTGAGCGTGTGACAGATACTTCGTACTGTACATCGACACACAATCCGTGTACAGAATAGTAAATATGCGTTATTGTCAAAGGGAACATGAATGTGCAGTGCAACGCAGGTGACCCGGACGTAGCCAAACTGATGTTGTGACTGCGAAAGACAGTACACAATTATGGATGCAAACTAGCAAAGCTTTTGCGTGTACTTGCCTAACCACGCTACTTGCTACCAGCATTGCGATCGATGAATTTGGGTCTGTGCGTGTACGGGTATGCTAACGTACATAGAACATAGTTCGACTTTGTCGTACAACATTGCCTCCACTTGCATTGTGTCCTGCGAATTTCTTAACGAATTTATTCAGAAACTCGTCTTGAGGCATTCTGTGTCCGTTAACGAAGTAAGGTAATTACTTGAAGTTCAAATATAGTTATGCTAATCAGAAGAATGAAATGAATCTGAGCCACGATGGCGAAGCAACAGTCTGGTCAACCACAATTGAGATTGGGTGATGTAATATTTTGAAATAGGCAGTATGCCTTGCAAAACAATGTTCAGTGGAAACCATTTTGACTGACGGTTGTTGTGCTGAATCAACGTTATCATATAACTTCACAGTCTATCTCAATTTGTTGGAGTCATAAGTCGCTCAATAGTTATCCATATGGCAACAAGAAAAATAACTCATACCTAGTAAAACCAATTTCATTCTATAACAGGATGTGATAGAATCAGTTTTTTTTCGAGAATGTGGTTTCTCATGAAGATCCGTATGTGATTGTTTACATCTAAAAGAACATACAAATAACCGGGGAATAGACTAGTACGTTTGCTTAATGTAACTCTAATCGGGTGTTCATTTTCTGAGACAATTATCTTAAATGCTCCAATAATCAATAGAGTGGACATGTGTTGGACTTAGACAGGTTGATGGGCATGCAAAATCCTTATTCCTAAAGCATATGGTTACATGACTAGCCGTCTGCACTCGACCGGTTTGATAGTTGTTACCACCCGTCATTTACATCATTTTGCAGACAACATTCAATTGAAGTCACTCGACAAAAAATGCTATGCTTTCTTCTCAGTCTGACTGGAATTTCTCTGTATACATAGTTGTCCACATTTGTTTTATACCAGTTGATCATGTGAGCTCAAAAACACGCGATTTATCTCTCTCACTCTTCTAACAAATAAATCATCTTTTGGGTTTGTGAATGTCATCTACTCTTTTAACAGCGTAACGCATATGGAGTGCATCTATTTGAAAAAATCTGTAAAGAACTAGACCTACGGGAGACAGAATATTTTGGATTGACTTATCGATCGAGTCCTCGAACTGACGTGAGTTACCACCAAAACATTTTTGATGTCAAATGTTTGTTCTCTCTTTAATAAATCACATTATTCTCTGATTCATTTGATCTGCATGTTTTCAAAAGTTCATCCAGTTATTTTGTTACAGTTGACGTTTTTATCCTCATATATACTTTTGAAACTCCCAATTAATTTACAGAGTCTTATCGAATCACCAGTAGTTTTATTAATGTTTTTCTATGGATGATTAACAATATCTTTTATCACACATTTCATATAAACAAAATCAATTTGGTCAAGGTTGAATTCATATGTATATCCATTAAAGTGTTTAGCAGAAGAAACTTAAAAATCTACGTCTTTAAAGAGTAGATTTTGTTCTTATGCCAAAGACTGGAATGATGTGATGGGGAAGATATATACTAGCCTCGCATTCTCTATAACCATTTTTAAAAGTAACCCATTGAGATCAAGTCACAGGTTCATAGGTTTGTACAACAAATAAAAAGGTATCAAATTCTTATGCGATCGTGTGTCAGTAAAGATAGGATAGTAACATTTACTAGACGGTGTACAAATATGAGGCAAACGTTATCAGTCGTACTGAGTGAGACTCGAATATGAGGAAGATATTGACATATATCGTGTCAACCGATCATTTAAACTCACCAAAGCCGATTACTGAGGTTGTGACAGCAAAAGACGCTTGATCTGCGAAGTTGTGTATTACACGGAATCGCTTACAATTTACATAAAAACACAGAACAACGAACGCGTACACACATTTGCATGGCTGACCTGTATCTGTACACATTGGGCAGCAGCGCATTGTCGTTGGCCTTGGTGACACAACCTACATAATGCATGCACACACGGTTCCAGTAGTCGTTTTTGATCCCTCGTCTTCCTGGTGTTCAGACCTGCTCTTTAGTTCCCGAGTGTACGCACTATACTATTCATAAACAAAGGCATATGATGCAACTGACAAACACATGAAGCTGGACGTTTATAAGGGGAGATCTTCGAGGATGACTTGGGTAGGAGTTTCCAAGCGGAGTATAAAAACTGGTGACCGTCATGTCGAATAGAGACCTCATTATCGCTACCGGGCCGTTCATGACCACAAGGTGGGACAGTATTTTTTTTAATAGGTTAGTCTTAGTTCAGCTAGATATCTTCCCACACGACAGACTGCCCATTTCACACTCAAGTTTAAGAGAAGGACCGCTTTGTAGCTGTTTTTCTTGTTGCTGGAAGGGCGTCTGCTGTGTGGAAAATGTTAGATTTGGATAAAATCGCTTATAAGATTATTATGGTTTATTGGAAATTCACCTGACTCTGTAAGTCTTTGTTTATCTTTCTTGAGTCTGTTGACTGTTTCAGTAAAGCACCTTTGATTGCTTTTGGTGTAAGCGGTGTTTTATAGTGACAATTGACAATCCGGTATGCTTGTTTGCATCTCAGGGGGTAGGCTTCAATATGAAACTGTCGACAGATTCATCCATACGTGTCTTGCGTCATCTTTTCTCATTTTGTATTGGCTGGCAATGTTATAAACAGACCTGAATCGTCTGCCATCAGTTATGATGAGTTTTCTGTTGTTTTTTTAAAAAAAATATTTATCTCGAGGTTATGACTGCCCAGACCTTTGATATGATTCTTAAGACGTGAACTATGTCTCTTGGCTTGTTTGAAATTACTAGAACAAGAAAACTTCAATTTTACTGGAATTGTCTGCTGACAGGTTACAAGCCAAAGCCCCAGTTCATCACCTTAAGCTAATTGGACATTGACTTATACACTTACATTCAATCGGATCAGTACACTGAGTGTGCTCGGGGGAGTTGCAAGCGATAGGATGCTAACCGAGTTCAAATGGTTCACGGACAATTGACCGCAGGAAATGTAGGACTAGGACAAAGTTCTTTTGGGCTAATAGCCTGAGGTTGTAGAATTTGATTGAGACCGGTTCTACTGTTGCTACCACTAGCACGCTGGTAAATCAGAAGGGGGAACATTTCACTGGTTAGGTGACATTGTAAGTAAATGGAACATTTCAGCGGTAAACTCATAAGTAACAACTTGTGTCATGCCAAATGGCTTATTATTTTGTCTGATCTGATCAAGCATGCTCATGCAATCTTAGTATATGCAAACAAACAACGTAACAAAAGAGGAAGATGTGAAACATATCCATTCATCTATTATGACCAAGTCTATCTATCAGTATGAGGGGTACTTTTATTTAATGTGCTGAAAATAAACATTTCTCAAACGAAAATTTTCAGTCAACCGTTTGTTGAAAGTTGCGCATTGATAAAACATCAGTATCACTTAAAGGATAAGTTCCTTGGAGAAACTTGACAATGAAAATCAGACTACAGGGCCACTAAGTAAAAAGGTTCTCTAAGTAGCTCGGCTGTTTGTTTGTAAGGTGTAGGCACCTTGATGTTGTATGTTCGAATATAGATGTAGCTATTTTTAGTGATTAGGTACCTTACCCTCCCTTTTTTTCTTCTCTCTTCCTATACAGGGTTTGTTTTTCTCTTCTTCATGGTTATGTGGCAGTTAAGCATCAATGTAAACCACTGATATATTGCTGTTTATAACGGTGATGATGATGAGTAACAAAAAAGACATTTAAATTCGCAAACTCGAACCACTGCTCACGTTACTAATGATCCACGTATCGGGGCAGAAAACGTCTTTTCGTAAATAGGGTTTCTGTCACACAGGCCTAAGTTGACACCAAGTCTTTCTTTCTGCAGATACCTTAGATTTTTAAAGACTATGTCAATGGTCACAAGACACAGAGGGCTGTGATTATGAGCTATTAGCTTCAATAGAATAATGATTTGAGATGATAAATGACAATTGATCTAATGACACATAGTGGTCACAGTAACATGAAAAGTTCGTTAGGCACAACTGATGTGATAATGATAATGATGTGATAATCTGTACTGTATCCCTCCGATAAACGCTGCGAATAAAATAGCATGTCTGTTTGCATCTGAAAAACGGAGATATTGTAATCTGGCTTCCAGGTATGACCGATACTTGTATCGTTTGAGTATCCTCTTTGATCACGCTTTTCTCAGTTCAATTTGTTGGACAATAGTCGAGCGCGAGTTAGCCTGAACAATTGATCATGCTGGAACCAGATCACATTTCTGAAAAGGGAAAGAGAAAGACTTGCCGGTAATCTAACAACTGAACAGCGTTTCGAACTGTTCTTTATTTATTCAGCCTGTGGCAACAGTGTGGAGAAAGTCATTAACAAATGGTACATCAATAACTCCCATCAGTTTAGCAAAGCAACCTTTTCCCGTAACAAATTTGAACAGAGAAGTCAGAAACAGTTTTTTGCACAATGTATCTCTCGAGCACATTTCGCTGCATCTCATCAGGTACATACTGCAGTCTGTGTGTTTATATAGCAAAGTTACGTCATCGGGTCAACGAACACATTCCAGTTTGGGTTTGCAAAACACTCATGGATACAACAATACCGGGATCAAGTCAGAATGTAACAAGTCACAGGGAACGAGCATCATCGATCGCCCGACACCTGTTGAATTGTCGACCCCAACTGAACCTGGAGAAGGCGTTTCGGATACGTTACGCAACAAAAAATCGAAGGCTTCTCCGGTTCGCGGAGGCGGTAGCAATTAGCAAATGGAAGCCACCCCTCTGTGTACAGAAAGACTTGTTCGTCAGTACCAAATTGCCCTGGTAATTGATGTGTATGGATGTGCGTGAGTGTGCGTGTGTTGGTGTGGTTGTTGATTTTGTTGTTTAGCTTCGCAATGCCCATTGAACTTTGCTACATAAACACACATACTGCAGTATGTACCTGATGAGATGCAGCGAAATGTGCTCGAGAGATACATTGTGCAAAAAACTGTTTCTGACTTCTCTGTTCCCATCAGTTTGTTCCCATCCGACGTCATCACAACCCAGAGGTTGTGACTTGAGCAGGGTTTCTTGGAACACAGACTATCAGGTCATTCCTTGTTGATAATGATACATGTAAAACGTTTATTTGCATAATCGTTTACAAACCACGGCTTTCCTATCTTCATATGCTGCAG
Source organism: Paragonimus skrjabini miyazakii (assembly GCA_014338405.1). Lineage (NCBI taxonomy): Eukaryota > Metazoa > Platyhelminthes > Trematoda > Plagiorchiida > Troglotrematidae > Paragonimus > Paragonimus skrjabini miyazakii. Next base: position 18,854 of record JTDE01000617.1, read on the forward strand.
CAGAATGTTGTACCAGCGCTAGGGCAACTGGGAGTAATTGAATACGTTTGATTTCAGCAGAATGGCACAGCGGCGCGCTATGCATTATGCATACAAGAATATCTGGAGAAAACATCCAGGTGACGATAGATCGGTCGTTGTGAACCAAGGTGGTGAGCCCCACGTCCACCAGATATTACTCAACTGGTGTTTGTTTCCTCGGACCTACCTCGAACACGAAATCTACAGAGAACGTCTGTAAATACTGGAGCCATAAATCTACAGTAAAGTAATCATACAAAGTTCACCATTGTGTGTTTGGTAAGCAGAGAGATCCAGAACATGATAAACGACAAGTTGTGATAAGCTATTGTTGGTTTACATAAGAAGTGTACGAACGGTCTTCGGGAAGCAGGTGGTAGTGAATTTAGCAATACTGTGGTAATCCATAGTATAGTGGCCGATCATTAACTATATCTCCTTCCTTTTCTTTTTCTCCATTGTCGGACTTTTGTTTTTCAAGGTTTCCTACTATACTCTTAGTTTTCTCATGTGAATTCAGTATGAATTGACTGACTGCACTCTGCTCATTTCGCTTTGTTTTGTGTAGGCATGACATTCAAATAACTTATTCATCAGCCTACCACAAGTCCGTGACCACCAACCTCATTCCTTTGCCTACCTCAATTTTTAGTCCAGTATGAGTAGAAAAAATTCAAATAGTCCGACGTGTCACACACACACACACCCGAGCCATGGCTACCAATATGAGTAAACCCTTTGGTTTAGACTGCGGATTTTGTTTTCACCTTTGAGGCAGCCTGCTGGTCAGTGAGTACGAAGACGGTATACATACTATTCAAATAGGTCTGAATATAGGGACTTAGTCCCTTATCTCCGGTACTATGAGATAGGGTGAACAACATAGAGACAATCATGGTATGTTTGGCACCAGAATAACCAAACTGTGCTAATGGGCTTAACACTAGGCTGACTAACCGTGACAAAAGGCAGAGGCTATCACAGTCCGAGGAAGGGTATCACGTGAGGACGTGACTGCTCACCAAATGATTGTTATCCCGAATACAAATTTTTCCTGAATTGTAGCTGTATAAGAGTAACCTCATTAATGACACCCAGAGAAGGTAGGTGTGCTTCGTGTCGTTTATGTATGTTTTGTGTCCGTCCTCAAACTCAACTTATTTTCCGTACACTTTTTTGCAGTACTGGCTAAAAATGGATAAACGATTATCAAAACAACTTGAAAGTGAGTCGTACTATACTCGTGTTTGTGCATCAACCATTTCTTGCCTACAAGTGGTTCCGTATGCAAATTGTGAACACACATCAATCTATGATTGAGCATAAATTGTGTTATCAGTCACTCCTAGTAGTCGTCCAGCTTGGTGGGTAGGTCGGTCACGGCTTTCTCATTGCTTGACCGGAAATCAGCTCCCATCATGCAAGTGTCCTATCAGGTGGACAACCAGCACAAACAATGCATAGTGGGCCCGCTCACCAGTTCGCATAATGGGGATATGACAATACAAGTCGTAACTCATGCATACAACGACCGGAAAAGGAATAATATTATTGATCTCATTTATAAAGTTCACACTTTGATGTCGAAGGTGGGATCAGGATTAGACGCGGAAAACCAACTAAGCGATCACAATGGTCAAGCTTCACCTACTTAGTTCGCCCAGAAAATTTATTACCAATACGTTGGTAAAACTTTTCTGCATTTCGAATTTTCCTGACTGACTGATTTTTTTTAGTCATTGGATATAACACAAAAATCACACGGTTTTAAGTAGGAATTCTCATGTTTGAGCTTTTGTCAAAGCAAGTGTAGTAGGCACGTACATCCGGACCACGGTGATCCAACTGTAACCCTGATATACAATATCGATCGTTCAAAGTGCATCATCATGTGTTTCTTCATCACATCGTGTCACGTGGTGTAGATGAGTGAATCTCATTAGCGTTTTACCAATGTGACCTGTGATCTTCTGCTTGAAATCTGTGATAAATCTAATGCAGCAAACAACCGTGGGTTGTGAAAGGTGCTTGACTTAGCAGTTGTTCGTTTCATCTACGGCCGAATAAATTGCAGGAATACTGCATATATATATATATATATATATATATAT